>BGPT01003792.1:7379-29343 GCA_003297045.1 Symbiodinium sp. clade C Y103
TGTGAACGGATATACCCCCGTTCCAGGTAGGCAACTGGTATCTGCCGATGTAGTTGTTACCAAGCTGGCGTGCAGTGCAATCTGAACGGCATGCAGCAATCGACGCTTTTTGCTCCTTATTAGGCGACTTGAGCCAATGGCCGCAGTTGATGTTCGGCCTGGCTGTATAGTCCCTTAATTCCGGTGATTCCCCCATATCTACATCTGCTATGTACTTGGGGGAGTCCCACCTGCATCCCATTGACACNGATGTTCGGCCTGGCTGTATAGTCCCTTAATTCCGGTGATTCCCCCATATCTACATCTGCTATGTACTTGGGGGAGTCCCACCTGCATCCCATTGACACAAAATAAACAAAGGCAACCAGGCAACTCTTGTACACAAAAAAGGTACTGCGCGTCTAGTTGCAAAATACAAATGGTGGATGGATTCGGTTCCGGGCTGGAAAATGATGTAAAACCATGTAAAACTACCTTGTTCCAAGCAAAGGCTCCGCCAAATAGGGCCAAATCTCCGGTCTCTCATGATAGCTCAAAGCCTGGAAAGCTCAGATCTTCCGCTCTTCAGCCGCAAAAAACGCACTTGGCTTTGCAATTCTTAATGTCTGTACGAATTGTACCAGTCGCTAGTCACATCTAGTCATATGTCGAGCTCTTAGCGTGCCTTGCGCATGCAGCGCTCCACCTCCTCATGCTCGTGTGCAATGTCATGAACCAGGCCCAGCGAATACCAAACATCCGCAATACTCGGCTTCGCCGCTTCAGACTCCAACTCCAAAGCTTTGCGGCAAACGGATTTGGCTGCTTCAAGTTGGCCCTTCACCAGCAGCTGAGGGACGACATCGTGACATGTTTGCGATCGTCGCTGGCGCTTTGTCGATGGGTCGCTTGTTGCAAGCGTATCAAACATGGCTCGAAGCGGCTATGCTACTGCGCTGTTTGAGCAGTCATGAAAGATCATGGCAAGTCAGGTCTGCAGCTATCAGGGAAGCATTCTTAGGAGATCTTGGGAGAATATCTTCCTGATCAGAGCTCTTGGTGTTCTCCACATCCAAAGCAAACAACGGCTGGGACCTCTGGGACACGGACACACCACGAATCACCAAATGGGTGTCTGTCGGATCCAACTCTCTCATCTCCGGAGCAACCTCCACGGCTTCACTGATAGGTACCGCAGCCTCGTCGTCCAAGAAAACCAATGTGGCAACTTTGGCCCCTAAAACTGTGGTCCACAAGATCCACAAATATGCTGAAGCTAGGTGAATCATTGAACTAAGATCCATGCAGTCCAAGACCAGTTGGTTTGTGGCTGCTCTTCACCCTCAGGATCTAAAGATCAATGTGTGCATCTTCGGAGGAGCTGAAACCCCCTTGAGCAAAACAGTAGCATCGAGCTCCACACATCGCTGCTGGATTTTTCCCAGCCTTGGTGATCTCATTTCTGCTTTTCGGCGTTGCTGACATCTGAATATCTTCAAATACTGCTGACATCTGAATTCTCGTAAGACAATCTCTACAGTTCAATGATAATGAAGGAAACACAATTGTCAAACCGAGATCTTGGCGAAGATTACGACCGGTCTGTTGCAGCTTTACCTTTGTCCCTCAGACTCGGCCCACTTGTCTGGAGAGCAAAGTTATTTGGGATAAGGAAAGCAAATCCACAGGCACGAAGCATAGAAGGGCACTGTAAAGATCATGAAATCCAAATTCAACATCGGCGGTTCAACTTTCAACCCATGCATCTGTTGCAATCCAAGAAGCTCTCTTTCTTTTTCTTGTACCCTGACACCAAGTCATGCACACAGTGACGTATGTGTGTGTGTCTGTGCGTGACCCCCAAGACATCATACGTTGCTGCACCTTTGATACGCTGCAGTCACTGCAGGTATCTATATACTTGTCATTCTGCAAAGATGTCTGAGGCAAATTTGTGGGACGCCATTTCATGTCACATCTGCCAAATGAAACACCAATCGCAAGCGGCCTTGGAAGTTGGGATCGACCTAGCAGTGATGTTCCAAGCATCGTCGCATCGTCAGCGCATCAAGGTGCAACGGTGCAACTGCTGAGATCTTCCGCGCCTCTGCACTGAGGAAGGCTTGTGCAGCTGCAGCACCTTCAAGACCAACACGGCAAGTAAATACACAGTATATGAATGTATATGAGCAGTGTTGACAACCCAGTGAAATCACCCCACCTTCACTGGGCAAACCGCCAAAGCTTGGAAGTCCTGGGAGATGTGAAATGCAAAAACTCTCTGCTGCATGAATCTTTGAAACTCAGATGTTGTGTTTCCCCTATGGTTTTGATGTGTTTGTTCCATGGATTGATTAGATCAAAATTGATCAGACTTGTACGCTCCTGGTGGAGCTGTCAACAGCTGAGCAAGTCTGGAGGCCACCTGGAAGCTGGGCCACAAAAACTGGAAAAAGGCGTGACCAAAAACACAGTGAAACGACCAGAAATGGATTGAACTTATTGAACATCAATGTTTGTGGAAGATAGTGGAAGTGTGTCAAAGTGTTTCAATCCTCCAATCGTCAGAATGATTCGGAATGGCCTCTTCTGGGTTGACAATTTCGGCCCGAAAGTGTTCATGCACCTCAACCGTGCAGAGAAACCACCCGCTGTGCGCACAGAGCTTGAGATATCAACAGGTGTGGACGGAAGAGCCGGACCAAGGAGCCAACTGCAGCAGGTCTTCCACCACTGGCATCAACTTCTGCTGGACCTGGCAAAAGATTTCGAGCACATTGGTTATATATTATTTTTTAGTTATGAAACGAATTTGAACGACTCAAGAAGCAAACGAACATTGCCCTCAGATCCGCAAGACTTCCCTAGAGATTTCTAGATATGTGTCGAGATGCCTTGAGATATTTTGAAATGTCTTTTGAGCGTCCGACTTCTCCAGTCCAGGCCATCTAAAGCCTGGATGGCTTTCACCGCATCCTCCTGCGCCTGCGAGCTGCAGCCAGAGGCACCCAAACATCTCAACATATTCAAAAGATGTTCAAAAGATGTTCAACACTGTCAAAGCTGTTCAACTTTGTTCAACTTTGTTCAAGGCGCAAATGACATCCAATGACAAACGGTTTGCCGTGCTTGGCAAACTTCAAGCAAGAAATGGCCTGAAAAGCAGCTGTAGCCACTACACCCAGAGAACTCATCGCACCTGCTGCGCCGTGGTTTCATATTTTTTCTGAACTAAACACTCTCAATGCTCTACTTTTGCCTGCTGGTCTCAAAACTCGATCATTGCAAAAGGATCGAAGCAAGAAAGCAAGTGAGCAACATACCTAGAACACAAGATAATGAAGGCTGAGTTGCAACTCAAAAATCTGATCCCAAGACAGAGCAAATGAGCAAAGACATACAATAAATAAGAAGAAACTCCGATCAGGTCGCTTGGTATCGGCAGAAGTGGGTCGGCGGCACCGTCCAGCACCTTTGGTTTGCTTGCAAGTCGACCAAACCTGGCTGCAGGCACTGCAAGCTTCAAAAAAAAAAGATAGCCGCCACGGCTACATCAACCACTTGGAAATGCAAATGGATGAAGCAGCTGTAAACAGCCGGAATGGCTTGGTCAACAAAGCTGAAATCCGCGCACCAAGTTGCGGCAGCACCTGTCAAGCGGAAGCTACGGCAACTGTTGCAGGGAAAGTTCAGAACTCGGGTTCTCTTCATGACGTTCTTGGACTATGTCAGCTGTCATCCAGGGTGCCGTGTCAACAATGTGGCAACCTGATCTGAAGTCCAGCGGCTCTGCTATGAGAATGTGAGTGCGAACGTTTCTGGCATGTACTCTCCATCTAATGAATTTATGTGAGGAAACCGGTTTTACAGTTGAGTAGGTGTACGTGTGGCACTAGTAATTCAATTTGGCAGCCTCCGCAGCAAGCCATGATGATGGAAAATTTCTAAGCCTCACATGCATGAGCTGGTTCTGAAACCCTAAATCTTCAAACACACTGCTATAGCATGGTCTCTGCACAAATGTGCTTCTGCGACGAAAGAACTGAGGCGCAAACAAAACCGTCACTTTGGACTGGCCCTTGAGTCAAAAAGAATCATTGCAGGCAACGCTGATCTTTCAGTTGATTGAATTGTCGTATTTGTTCATTTTGATCAATCTGCGTCCTCATCATCGCTTTGCAGATCCTCGCCCTCGCTGGGCCTAGTAGTGAGCACTGGTTCTCTTTACAGACATGTGTTGATTTTGATAGATCTCAGATCTCAGATTGATATCAATTGATTTCTGTTGGGTTTTAATATGTTTTATTGTTTCTTCCTCCAAACGAGAAAACAAATGTGAGAGCGTGGCGGCTCCGTCTCACTTCCATCTGCGCAGTCTGCATCAACGGTATCATCTTCCGCGAACTCAAACTCTTCGGCCTGCATCAAGTGGAAACCAGCGATACAGCCACTGTTGCACAACTAATCCTGAGAGCGGCAGCAAACCATTGGAGAAACACATGTCGGATGACATCCTGACCAATCTGACCATATTCCGGAGGATTTTTATTGATCACTCATGTGAGTACCCCGTCAAGTTCTTGTCGCTTGCAAGCAATTCCAAAACTCTCCCCGGAGAAGTTCATGAGTCATGACGCGTCATGATGCGTCAACAAAGCCAAGCCCTCCACGGAGAAAGTAACGCCCAAATATGTCAAATTGTTTGGATGATGCCCAAATATGATGAAATTCAGAAATGACCCTGAGAGCCTCAGACATCCAAATTTCTCCTTGAAGAAAATGATGCTGAAACATGCCAACAGTACACAAAAAAAGGCATCTGAAACAGGCCAAAATTGTTGACATTGAAGGCGATGTTGCTGTAGGGAGGGAATCATGGAACGTCGTTTGGGAGACTCCTTGGAGGATTTTGGCAGGAACATTCCAATGATTTTTGAGGTAATTTCCAAGGATTGGTTGGGCAACCAACTTTTAAGGGAAATCTTGGGGAACTTCCTGCCAAAAGAGCCACCAAGCGGAAGTCAGGTTTTTCTTTTGTTTCTCACCGGTCAGGAAACAAATCTTAGCGAGTCCCACACCACATAAGGATTGCAGGCGCCTCTGGCTCCTTGAGCTCCTTGAGCTCCTTGAGCTCCTTGAGCTCCTTGAGCCTTGCGCCATTTTGCCTCAAGGTGCATGAAATCCATCAGGTTTGGACGAGCGAAAGCCACGAAAGATCCATCACGATGTTGAACCCTTCGAGGTGGCCACTGTCTCCAAAGGGTCATAACTTGATCACTCAGCACCTCCTCCTGCATTGATCATCATGTGATTCATTTGCCGCTGTATTTCTGAGAGGCAAATGGATGACTGCCAGTTCACACCAGCACCTCCAGCTGCACCGAGAACCGCTGCCACGCAGGTGCAGCAGCACCTCTGAATGGCAACAGCTCAAAAAACAAGCGCGCATCTCTGGCTCTCGACTTTGACAGCAAAACAGTCACAAAATGTCACAGTTCATTGCATTTCATCATTTTCACCGCAAGCGGAGAAACTAAAAGGAAAACAAGTTGTCCCTTCCCATAAGAAAAGTCCACGTTCGTGGACCCAAACCGCCCAACTTTACTGAGGAGGCTGTGTGCCCTTGGTATCCACAGCCTTTGGAACGGTCCTGCTACACTCATGGCCTTGGCAGTCGAACTTATGCGACTGCCAAAGCGAGAACTGTACACATCGTGCATGGCTCGCACACCTCGGAGACGAACCACCTCCTTAGATTAAAAATGCCTGGCATCAACAGAAGGACTTTTGAATGCACTTTGCCATTCATTTTCCGTGATAGATGATATCTCTCCGTGTTTGATAGTTCTGCACTCTGCCAAAAGTCCTTGTTGTAAATGTGTCAAAAGCATGCCTTCACAGGATTCACAGACCTGCTTTCGTCCTGGACGGAGAAAAACATATTCAAAATGTTTAAAAGCATCTTTGTAAATTACAGAGGCTTACTGGGCTGGCTGGGAATGCTTAGTGAGACATTCACAAACATTCACAGTGTCACACCGCATTTGCACCTCCACCCCGGTGCAAACTTGTCGACAAGTGCACAATATCCTTGCTTGGCCTTAGAGGAAATCAATGGAAACAAGCACCAGCAAGCACCAGCAAGCTAGTAAACACCAGATTCGACATAGATCGCATCATGGATTCCATTCGATACTCTGAGCTTGTGGCCACCTCCTTGTCCATACGTTTCCTGGCAGGACAGCTCTGTGAAACGACAATGTCTGGTTAAGTCATCTAACCTCCAAAAATGGAAACATGTATATCAAAGATTGTCAAACTGTATCTTCATGTATTTTTTGAAAAAGAATTCTGCAATGATTCTGCATACAGACATTGCTGTCTGTCTGTGTGTCTAGTGTGGCAACTGCAGCCAAGCCACAATTTCGCCCATGAATCCCATCTGGCACGAGCCAGCATGTTGAAGGCACCAGGTCGAACTCCAGATACAGGGCCTTCTGTGGCCTATCACAAGTCACAAGCTGTGGAAGTTGATGGAAGTTGATGGAAGCTGATGGAAGCTGATGGAAGCTGATGGAAGCTATCCATGCGGATCGCGTCGCCTGCTTTTCGTAGGCATAAAGCTGCATTTTCTCGTCTGCTGACAGAGAAAGGCCCTGACCATGCAAATCGAGAGCTGACAATGCAAGGTCTTGCTGAATCATGCTGCTGAACTTTCTTGATTGTGCAAGACTGTAGACAGCACCACGCATACGTTTTGCATCGTTCTGCATACATGTTTCGTTGTGCGTCGGCATTGGCCCTCATCATCCTGAAACTGTCACAGCCTTTGCAGTTTCTCGTGCAAGCTGAAAGCGTTTTCGAAGCTCGGCTGCTCGATGGTGGCGTTCAGTTCTTCGGTCCTCCTCTCAAGCAAGTGTCATTCTGAAGGATGGCAAGGTTATCTATATATATATATCATTATATATCCATTTGTCCACATAAAAATATCCTGGCAACTCTACAATACAATACAATAATACAACATAATACAACATAATGCAAAATGATGCAACTACAACCCTTCATATCCCTTCATATCCCTCCATATCCCTTCATATCCCTTCATGGCACTTTGGTCCAAGCAGTTGTTTGCATTGTTTATTCATGAACTGAAATCACTCATCACACTTTGATCGCACCAAGGCATCAGATTGATTGGCAAGCGGTGAACTGAATAACGCTTTTAGGCAGAATACACCAGAATACAGGCACCATGTCATAAAGCCAACGGCTGCTAGTACTACTTGCTCGTGCTGAATGCAAAAGACTTGAAGGAATTGCCTCTGACACACGCAAATGTGTGGTCGAGGAAGAGCAAAATGAAAGGTGCTACATGTCTTAAAATCCGAGACCAGGATGGCTCACGGTCTCATCTTGCCACGGTCACATTTGGAACTGACTTCCCTCCAGAAGCTACAAACGCTGCGCACCTGGATAGAGCGTGCGATCGGAAGCTGGGGTTGCACGGTGCTACTCTCAGCCTGAGACGGCAACGGTGCAAAGCTCGGAACTTCTAAGTGGAGAACCTCTATGAGTCCATGGACAAAACATGGAAAAACTGCGTCTGACAATCCATCCGGTTAAAAATCTTGACCAAATACTCTGAAGAGATTGATCTATGATGATGTAATGTATCTATACTATATCATACTGTATCTGTCTTCAGATCTAGTTCTGCAGCAAAGCATCTGTCTCGACCCCTTCTTTTCGAGTACGCAGCCTGAGATGAAGATGAAGGGATGGAATGCCATGAAACCAATTGACGCGGGGTTGCTTTCTTTCAGTCAGCAAATTGCTCCAAGAGACAGTTGAATAGCTCCACAAATGTTCCCACAGCATAGCAATTTTGGTTGCCTCTTAGGCACCTTGCAGAGAGCTGCAACAAAACGCACTAAAAGGCAGAAACACGTATATCCCGTGGCTTAAGAATCACCTGTGCTGATGTCACCTGCGCTGTGCTGATTTCCAGATCAAAGATATTGAGAAGTGGCCAGTCTATGTTTGCTGATTGTGCAGGTCAGCCCATCAGCCTCCGGTTTGTTTTGCACACTTCGTTCCTCAAAGCAACTTCGGCAGTGGATTGCACCCCGTCATGACATGAACCGGAGACACCAGCTGGCATAAACGATCACTTTATGTGTGGTGTCTCTGCCGGGCTGCACTCTCCGTCTCCGCATGGCCCGAGCCCTCTGAGGAAGATGGTGGTGGAGGAAGTACCGAGGATGGAGGCAAGGGCAAAGAGGATCCAGCCAATGCAAAAGCCTCTGTTTCTGAGGACAATCATGATTGACTCAATCCAGTATGAACGGAACATCAGCATGATTTACCCATTTTTACCCGGTTTTTAACTTGCAAAAATTGTCATGAGTCATCATGAGTCATCATAAGTCATCATGAGTCATCATGAGTCATCATGAGTCATCACAGGCACTTGCAGATTGAGTCTCGCACAACGGGAGAAATTACCTTGGAGGCACTCCTTGGAGGTGTCAAAGATGCCTCAAATTGTTCCAAGCGTCTGATGCTTCGACTTCACAGGTGCATTTTGTCAGTTTCCTCTTCTCATCTCAAAACTCTAGCAGTGCACAAAATTCCCGGCCTTGCTTGTTGCGTTTCCTGCCAACTTGCAGCTTCGTAGTGGGGAAAATGTTTCAACCCCCCACTTACAAATGGTGGTAGAAGTCTGGCCAAATGGCTCTGCGCACAATTTGTTCAGAATACACAACTGAGGTTACAATGTTGAAATGCACGATAATCCTGCAATCGGCCAGGTCCTTTTTGGGCACTTGGACGGCTCGGCCGTTTTGGTGTTGCGATATTGGCCAGGATCCTAGGACAAATCAAAGCAAACCGAAGATCACACCAGAACCACACGGGCAAGGAACTTCCAGGCAGGAAAACTGCACTCATATGAAACGAGAAGGATCCAGATGGCACATTCTCCAGACATGGGAATTCCGCTTGGCACAAAGTTTCACAAAGGACCTTATTCGTGTTGCATTCCAAAATGGCACGATCAAATGGACCCTGACCCTGGCAGTTTTGCTGTGAGAAATGCAACTGGCCATTCTTGTCCTTGTTGTTCTTAGCTCTCTTGGGCTAGCAGCAAAAAAGATCTCTGCACCAATAAAAACTTTCAACCAACCACATGAGAGTGCTAAATGGGGAAAGCGCTCAATAGGCACAGGTTGGCTTTTCCCCTTCCCCAGAGATTATGGTCTTGATTTTGAATTTAAGGGATCATCTGAACCACTCACTGTTCATCATGGGCGTCGTCCCGAAGCATCTGCGTCATTAGGCCAACTCAGCTTGCAATCCCAGCGTCCGATTCGCATTCGATGAGGTGCTGGAATTGGAAGGTACAATGGAATCCTCAGTACCGCCAGTGGTCTGCTCGATACACGCAGGACTTCTTGGCTGCTAGCAGAAGGCAATTTATCTGAAAACCTGTTGCATAGGAACACTAAATCTTTATTGTATGTGCTTCCAAATTCATCAGTGTATATGTGATGTCTATAGGGAGATTTCCTAAAATGGTGGTACCATGGGGTACCCCAAATCAGATCCAAAATTAGCCCATTTTCGTATTGAAACCCAGGGTGACTTGGGGCCCCATTTTAGGAAACCCCCAGGCCCTTCAGCCAAAGGCTCAATTCTCTCCTCATCTTCCCAGTCGTCCTTCTTGTCGTCCCCCTCCTCTTTCTGTAGCTTTCCGTTGAGCCGACCGCTCCGCAGCAGAGTCGGCTTGGAGCCTCGCCTAAGGATGCCATCCCATGACGTGCCTCAAATATCCCACACCCTTCTTCGGTTTTCCAAGAAACTGGGTTACCCCATCTTACCGTACCCCATCTTGTTTATCATAAATCTTCCCCCGTGAAATCGCAATGTTGGATCAATGTTGGATCACTTATGATCATTTTGGTATAGCAAACCAACATTTTGGGACAATGTTGGATCATGTTGGGATCGCAAATCCCCAGTTTTCGGACATGTCCTTGCGCCAATAAAGGTCCAGTGACCTCTGGTGAGGCGGCGGCGCTAGGAGCTGCTCACTGGGATCATAAACACCTCGCTGGGACGATGTTTCTTTGAGCTTGCTAGGCGCGAATGGATCAAACCTTTGATCAAAACATGGACAATGAATCATAACCTATCTCAAAAATGAGATAACATAGATAAATTGTCACGAAGTTTTCAAAGATGGTCAAAGTCAAAATATCTCAAAGTCAGATTCTATTTTTGCCGGGCCACTGCCACCTCGTCGACATCCAGAAGAAGTACAGCCCATTCCATTCGTCGCAGCTTCAGAGCTTCATCGACGGCGCAAAATCTCTGGAGTCTCAGAGCTTTGGTTTTCGCTGCTGTTTGATTCAGGTTCTGGGAAGTAAAAATTGGATAAAATATGATAACTGCTGCTCTAAGGGCAGGTTGTGCAGGTTACCAAGTTGTGACGCTAGGCAGCATGTCTATGTTGGTTTGCGTCTGTAGTTCATGAGATATTTCATGAGACCTCACATCGTTTTTTGTTGTGATCCCTGCCTTGCATCGAAAATGGCGACCATCCAAGCTCATCAACAATCTGAATCCAAGAAATCATGGCGCAGCTACCAGCAAAACATCAGCACCATATTTTGGAATTTCATGAATATGTCAGCAAAAGATCGCAACTCCAACCATTGAGCTATAGAAACCTGATTTAAGAATATTAAAGTTTAAGCCATAGTAAAAATAAGAAACCCATTGGTTTGGGGTATTCCGGGTATCCCTCAGCTCTCCAGCCTCCGGCAGCTTTCTTCTCCGCATTGTTTCGGAGGTCTGTGCCGTGGAGCTTGGCCACAGCCTGTGACCGGAATCAGCTAATGAGTTGATGTTAGTTAATTACTGTTAATTATATAATTATATAGTTGATATTAGTTTCAATTTATTGTGATGATATCTGATAATTGGTTATATAATTCATGCTAATTCTAATTCCAGTGTTGATTCTGATGTTGATTTTCATGGTGATTCTAAAGTTTGGTCAGTTGCATGCCCTTCGGAGTGGGGGGAACAAAATTACACCTTCTATGTGTTTCAAAGATGTGCAAAGGATGTTTCTGTGTGTGTGTGTGCCTCGCCTGGAATATGGTTTGAGAAAAGCAAGACGAACTGACTTTTGTCTTTGTGGCCATGCAGCAAAAATAAGAACGATTGCCGAAACATGCCAAAACTGTGAAATGTCAGCCGTCAGCCTCTTTGGCCGCCAGAGCTTCGTTGAACGCAGCAAAAAAGACAAGTTCTGACAGGTTTGACCAAGTTGCACGCACACAGATGCAAAGGGAAATGAAAATTACAGTAATGCATCAAATATGCAGCATGCCGGCATCGCTGCGAACATGTTTGACAGCTGGGCACAGAATGACTGGAGCCTCCGGATTTTTCTGCCTTCGCCACCTGCCAAACTGCAAAGGATTGCGAAGGCAATTCTGATGTGAACACCATTGACACTGAGGTCACTGGGTCACTGACCGGCTTGTAGCGCAACAAGCCAAATCGCTGAAGCCTCAAGAACATTCGAAACCCAAATGATTTGCTACACAGCCACAGTATGCCACAGTGGTTTTTCAAGAAAATCAAACTGCACTGCTGTTGCCAGTGTTGCCGTGCATGGCCGAGATACAATTTGGCCAATTTCGCTGAAAGCATTGGGAGGGCTTTGTCCTGGCCGCTTCGCAAATCCCAAATCGATTCCGCAAGGAGACTGTTGATATATCATGTATCACAAATCAGATTCAAGTGTACAGTGTACACACAGATAAACATGGTAAATATTGATCAATGGAGATAAGTGTATGTAAATGGTTGAAGTATGTTGAATGCATGGGATACAATCAGAACCTTCCCACAACTTCCTCCACCCAGGATGCGGGGAAGTTCTGCACTTTGACCACCCTCAGTCACCACGGATGTCAACACTCCTGTCAACATGCCAGTGTCTGCGCCCAAACCTTCTGCACAAACTATTTGTATTTTTCTCTGCTGGCAAGATGCGATCCTGCTGCAAGTTGGAACATGTCCTATCCAGGTACATGTGCTCTCTCTTTGGAATTTAACAGGATTCGTAATCATTCAAAAATTCAAGAACAACATCCGCCTTCTCTCGGTAATTTCCTTCTGTCTCGGACTCCCTATGGCCATCTCCTTGCGGGGTGGGGGACCCGGACTGTTCTCTCGCATGTTTCACGGCTTCGGCGGCACTCCAGCCTTCGGAATGCTGATTTGCATCATGACCTCCAGCAACACTCCGGCGAGCTTCATACCAAAAGAAACATGCGCAGCAAACCACAGCTGAAAAGACCCCTGCCAATGCGCAGCACTGCCAACATACAGTACAACTCTTGAATAAAAGGATATAAAAGGTTTGTTTTAAATGAAAAACACGAAAACTAATTCTCCACTTGCGATATGTTTGCGCATCCTAAGTTTCTCATTTGTCTCATCCCATTGCGCCTGACCATGAGAAAATTGCCGCTGTTGCAGCTCCGGAGCGCATGAAGCAGTGACTTCATACAACGCCGTGACAGAGTTCCAACTGCATTTACAATCTCAAGGACTTGCACCAATGAGTGGCAATCAATTTTTGTTGGGGCGCGCTTTGTTTTTTTTTGGGCGGGAAATTCGGGAAGGACACCACGTGCGTATATCATTTGGTTGCAAGGTCGATAGCCGCCCAAAACTGTTCAAGGTTTTGTTTCAATGGGAAAAGTTGAAAGGGAACAGTAGGATGCACGGGCGGCAAATGAGATCAAAGAACATGGTTGTCGATTTTCACAGAAAACCAAGCGTGATGTTCCTGTATGTTCCTGTGTTGGGTGGTGTGAAGTTGTGTGAATGGTGTCTCTCACCGTGAATGGCAAACGCTGAGCCATGGTCCCGGAATACAACAGGCCGTTGGGTTTCAATTGGCACGAGTGGCCAACTGCCATCGTGCAAACGGGAATAAACTAGAAGTGTCATTTCGGGTCACAGAACATCTTTGGTTTGATCCCTGGAAGATGTGAAAGCAACTGGAACTGTCATGAACTGTCTGCGGGAAAGAATCTCGCACAAGTCAAAACTCAAAACAAATCACAACACCACATCGGCAAGGCGAGCCGTGTGCTTTTTTGCACCGAGCTTAATCACACAAGCCTGTGCATCAGGCAGTGGGATACCTCAGAGGTTCACATGACACAGGCCTTGTTTAGAGTTCACAAGGAGTCATGGATAGTCAGGGTAGCCAACACAAAAAAGCAAGTGGCTCTAGGCGTGTGACGGTCGCAAGTCTGACTCCTCGCAGTTCTTTGTAATGTACGTGCCATCCTCAGCTTGGCCTCGACTCAACAGACTCAACAGACTCAACAGACTCAACAGACTCGCTCAATTGTGGTATCATGTGGTATCCCTCTCAGGAAAGGGCCGAGGTAGACAGTGTAGAGAGGCCCCAAAGCTGTCAGGAACACCTGACCAAGCTGAGAGAAATCCGCCCCTCTGAGCTCTGCACTGATAGCTTACGCATTTGTTACATCCCTCTTGTGCGACTGCATGCTTTCTGAATACTTCCAAAATGTCTTTGAGTCTTCTCCCAAGAAAGAACTGGTTTCTAATGACTTTCTGGCTCCTGTATGCCATTATTCTGTTTCCCTTGAATTCAGTGCCTCCAAGATGTAGCATCCAGATTCCTGTCTGTTTCACATGTCACGACAAGCCCAGAATGTGAGCCGGGTCAGTGATTGGGCAGCTCAAGCTTCACAACCCATGGATCAAAGGATCAAAAGCAGTGCCTCGCCACTGGACCGTGTCACAATTGCATTTTGCCCTGCAAACAGCTTTGGCTTCAGCAGTGCCAGCAAGTACTGAAGTATCTCAAGTCTAAATGGAAGCTGAGTCAATGTGCATGCGGTGCCTGCAGCGAATGTCGCAGGGGCATATGAAAAGCCATCGAACTCTCCAGTCGGAGGTGGAGGCACTGCCATGACGACCTCCAGCACAAGATGCAAAGAGTGCAATAGTTTGACACGGGTTCAAGTGCTACACGTCAGATGATCACAAATAGTCAACTCATGTCAACTCCCCTCAGCATCCCACTCCAATGGAGTTGAGTTCTTCTTGCCGAGCCTAAGACTGTTTGAGACTATTCAGATCAGTTTAGGACACATTCTTAGGCACAGCAGAGTCATCCTCAGAGCTGCACAGCAGCAATGGCTGCACCTTCCTCCAACCGCATTCGATCATCTTCGTGCATGTAGGTGCCGTCGGTGCCTGGAAAACAGTTTGACATTTATGGGCTTATGCGGGCTTTCTTTTGCGAAAATGACGATACACCAGGATGTAGTGGTATAACCCTTTTTTGCAAGGCATGACAAAGTCATATTCCGACTCGGAACTTGGTACTGGTCGTACTAGCCAAGTGACCAGAATCTTCTTGACGCTCTTCAACAGGAAAATACCTGTTTGCCACTCAAGATAGAAAGCGAAGCGTTTTTTTTTCTACTGCAAGACATTTGAGCGCACGAAAAGGAGACCATCATCCCAGCACAAATGCCATCCGGGCAGGTCAGTTGGAGCACCTCCATGGCAAACTGTGCCATCTTTTCTTGCTGTCCCATGCCACGAGTTCACCACGACCGGAGTTGAAAGTCCTTTTAGTACAAGTTCAGCCCAAGCACAGCAACAGCAACAACTATGTAGCTTGTAAATGCTTGTAATATATCATATATCGCAGCTACAGTAACAGTTGCGCCTGTCCATCAGGCGTGCTCACGTTGAAATTGAGCCCTGGGCCAACACCTTCAGGGACTTCTACCTCCAAGGCCGCAGCAGTCGAGTAGACTCAGCAACTTTCACGACACATGTGACAACTGGAGGACGCCTGCAGAGTCACTGGCCCAACTTCTTCTGCCATTGCAGACGACCGTGCACCAAGCGTGGTTCTAAACGTGGTACAGTGTGACTTAAGGCTTAAGGGGTTGAACGGTTTCGGGGTGGGTGTAGGTAGATGGGTGGATGTAGATTAATGTAGATCAACGCTTGGAATATGGGCATATGTGTGGCTGATAGCAAATGGAACCCAGTGAATTGAGGGGTGTGGTGCTTTGCTGAAGATGCTTCGATGGTTGATGTCCGAATTATCATGCTTTATCACAGGGATGCAGCAATGGGTCACACAAAAGCTCCCTCTGGAGTTCTTTTAGAGTCTGAGTTGATCTTGGACAATTTGGTTTGGAAATCCTCCTTGGTGTCACCTGTTGCCAGGTGTTTTCTTCACACTTTGCTGTGTTCTAACCTGATTATCATTTCTTTTCAAAGCATTGTCTTGCTGCGAACAAACATATTGAAAAGGGAACATGGGCAGTTGGAGCAGTTGGTGCAGCAACAGCAATCTGATGAGCTTGACGTTCTGCAGCTGCTGATGCTCATGCGACGATCACCTCTTTTTGGCTCGCCACCACATGGAGAAGCCGCTCAAAGGGCACTGCAAAAGCTAGCGGAGCCTTGTCACAGGTCTGACTTCCAGGACAAGAAATGCACCAGAAGAATCGATGGACATGCACACAGTAGGAGCCCATGCAATAAATGAAAGCCTGGAAAACAGGTACTGTCAATGCACTGCAACAGTTTAAGGTAAAAATGCCGCAAGCTGCGATCTTTATCCCAAAAATATAAGGGGGTTCTGCATTTTTTTCTTTCAACCAATTCTGGGATAAGAGTAATCCATCTCAAAAAACCTTACACGTAGACACCCGTCCTGCTCGGATGCGGGGACGGAGCCTGAGGGCCTGGCAAAGCAGAATCATGGACGTGATGAGTAAAGAGTTGTATGCCGTCATTATCATCCTTGTTACTTCTATGTTCAGTACTTTTTGTGATGGTTACAGTAGCAGTAATAGTATATTACTATCATCTCCATTATCCTTATCAAATTATCAGAGGATGCTTCCAATCATTCGTACCCTCGAAAGGATTGGGACCATCGATGCATGGACCCCTAGTCATTGCACAATCATTGGAGTGACTGCCCTTACAAAATTTCAATAGTGTAAAAATCAAGCATTCCATTGTGACCGAGGTGCATTCCGACCACAAAAAGACGGAATCGATTCAGGTTGTAAACACCTGGCTGCACGAAATACCTGCAACAAATGTATCTGAATGTTCCTGAGTGTATCTGCTTCTGCTCAAGCTGTGCTTTGACAAGATGGCGCACGCGTAGATGATGGCAGTGTGGCTCGTGTTTGGAGGTCTCAAAGTCCAAGCATGTCATGTCAACGCGAATCCGCGAGGCATCACAGGCTTTCCCATGTCACTGAGAGCCAGGCAAGCTGATGATCTCTGATCGCTCACAACCAATCCACGCAATGTCTGCTGTGGACTCCTCAACTTCCAAAAATAGAAAAGTCTCTGTTCCAATCCACATTCCAGACAAAAATATGTTGTAAAAACAAGTAAAAAAGATAAGCTTTGGACGGCCACAAAATAGAAGGACACCGACCCAGCCATTGACCTGGCGATCACATCGACCGTGCATTTATAAGGACATCGTACAGCTGTCCCCTTAAGCACTTCACAGCTCCACTTGGCATCCCACGCGTTGCGGATTCGCACCGTCACGGGAACCAACAAATCCGGCGCCTGACAGAAACGCACAACACTTAAACAATATTAAACAAACACCTTCATAGACACTTTCACAATAAGCCACACCTAACCTTCCAGGAAAGCAAACATGAAAAAAGAAAATACAAAAATATCGAAATGATACCGGGAATTGACATCAGCTGGCCATCTCTGCGACTTCCGGGGCGAGCAAATGTAGGTCAAGCGGACATGGTGGCGCTTCAGGACCTGGAGCTGAGTTAACCATGGCATCCATGGTGTCGAAATGTGTCGAACTGCAGGACTTGGGTTCAACGGTTCAACTTGGGTTGTGCTCCTCTTTCTTCAATTCTCAACAACTTTAGTTTTGCATTGAGAGATTTGACTTTCTGCATTCCATGGAACTAGCATTAACTAGCTATGTTGCATCCGTTCGCGGCCAGAACCCTTTTTGGATTTCACCGCTTGCATCCAGGCCACGTTCTAGGGGCACTTGGAGGGCGAAAGCCTCACCGGCACGATCTGCCCGATCTCCTTGTTGCCATTGAGCTACCAAGTCGACTGTTTCGGGACAGGGCTCCTTCTCTCGTCCTCAAAAAACAACAATCAACAGCGCCCTTTCAATGGATCTGCATAAATCAAACTGACCCAAGTGTAGGTCCCAGACTTGAACTTCTGGATTTCTTGCGGTTTGCTTGCAGCAGTCGCAACCTGTCATGCACTGAGATGAACACGAATCATTTCTGCTGCACCCCGCTGCCAGTAGTGTTCCATTCCCAACCTTGCTGACTGTTCAGCAGGGCGTTCATCCCCCGGTCGTACGGAGTACAGCAGCTGAGCCTGGCAGCAATGCCGAGACTTGATCACACCATGCTTAAAGGGACTCAAAAGATCTGAAGAGCAGATAAAAAGCACACCTTTGGTGTCAAGAGTCTGCAGCTGTCTAAGGCCCGGTCCATTTGACCAGGCTCAACCACAATATCTCTGCCTGACCCCGTTTCAGACATTCCAGATTCTTCTTTGACATGGCGCCTGGAGAGTTCTACCTGCTGAAATCCAGCAAATGCCTGCCTTGAAAACCACAGGCATGGAATTGCAGTTGCGAAGTACCCGAGAAACATTGCACTTGCTGCACCTGCAAATACTCAAAAAAGGGATAGGGACATATGCAACAGGATAAAGGAACCATCAAAGAATCAATGTGCAGCTGTTGCCTGAAGAGGCACAGCAGCTTTATTCTCCAAGTGGCAGTTGAACAGTATTCGTCCTGGAAACCAGTGTAGTTCATTGAACAAGTATGAATCGGTATGCATAGTACAATCATGCGAATCTCCACCCAAAGCACACTTCAGAATGTTCAGGAAAATCATTCGTCAAATCAATGCAGTCTATGTCTCCAGAACTGGTTCTGTCTCAGACTAACTTAGCACCTGGAGCAACCCTATCCACGGTGCACCGGTCCGTCGGAGGCATAGGATGGGCTCGGCCTCCAACAAGTCCAAAGCTGTTTGTTTGATACTGGATTTGTGGAGAACATTTGTTGTAGGTATATGCATTTGATGTGCAACAATAGTATCAGATACACTTGATCATATTTAATGTCGTATTATATCTTTGCGGTATGCCTGGATATCAATCAGACTTTCAATTCTGATGCCTGGCACTCAAGGAAAGGGCTGGCTCCACGCGAGTCAGCTCCTCTGGACGACGGGAGACGCCTATCTGGCCTATCGACTCCATGTTCACATGTGAACGATGTGATGACTTGCAGGGAATACTGGGGCCAAAGTTCCTAGAACGGAGAAAGAATGATCTTAGGCATCTTCGGTGAGGTTTGTGAGAGTATGAACTTTGGCCAAAAGCTGCAAGGAATGGAGACGTCGGACATTTGGGCAACTTGACAGAATACAGTATCAGCGGTATCACAACATACGGCATACGACACACTTAGCAGACACCTTCCCGAGGTGCAACATGTGCGGAACACAGCAGCCCTGTCAGCCATTCCTCCAAGGTGATCCACTGCCTCTGCTCACTCTTGATCCCATCACCAACCGCCTCGCATTTCATGAAGGACCGTGCCAAGAATTCAAAGTAATAATGACGCGATCAATGAACATTCAAACTTCTATCTTCAAAAGTCTAGAGAGTGGCACCAACCTCTGCCAAAAGCAAATAGCGCAGCGCATGCAAACCGCGAGCATTGATGCACAGGAGAACTTAGCGCAGCTGCAAAGTGCTGAAATCATATACTCTGTCTTCTGCCGTTGAAAGTCAAATCATTACAAAGTTTTCAGGTGTCAAACCTATGGAAGAAAAACTGGCAGAGTTTCCAAATAAAGTGTGTTACAATGGTGTAAAAGGAGTGGTGTGCTTAAGATACTACATCGTACTTCGCGCGTGCGGGCGCGCAAACAACATGCATCAAAAAACGTGTTCCCAGCGCGCGGCACACATGATCATCACCATCATGATCAACAACATGAACAGGTAGAGAGCATATCAGTTTATCACCAACAGCAGCAGCAGCAGCAGCAGCAGCAACAACAAAAACAACAACAAGAACAAGAACAAGAACAAGAACAACAACAACAACAACAACAACAACAACAACAACAACAACAACAACCACAACAACAACCACAACCACATCCACAACCACAACCACAACCACAACCACAACCACAACGACACCGACAGCGGCAGCGGCAGCGGCAGTGGCAGCGGCAACGGCAGGAACAGCAACAGCAACGGCAACAGCAACAGCAACAGCTCACCGGCGAGGATGGACTCTTTTGGCATTGCCAGCGTGCGAAGCTCTACAATTTTGTTGAATTTCCAACTTGTGTGATCAAATTTAAGCAAACCTGTGTCAAGACTTCGTGACAACCAGGCCCTTGTACCTCGCCCCTGCAGTTTTCAATGGTGTACAGCAAGGCCGGGCTGGCTTATGATTTACTCTTTTCATCCGTTGCGGAGGGGTGTTGACAAGGAATGCCATAAATCACTATTGGGTTCTGCCTCTTTGCATCCTTGATCCTTCGTAGAACTTTTCTTCTGCCTATGTTGTCACTGAAACTCTTTAAACAAATCGGTCCATTGAATGTCATTTCCGCTAGTCAATCGCATGCTTTTTCCAAGCGAAGCGTACGACTCACGCCCAGGAAGTCGGACACACGATCCCAGAAACATGGAAATAGAATTCAACGGACAGTTCTTCGAAGCATCCTCTGTTTTTCCATAGAAGGCTCCAAGCAACAAAACCAACAAAGTCTAGCTTGGCAATTTCCTCTGGGCACAAATTACAGGTAGGGATCATTGAACTGAGAAGCACACCAGGAACTCGAAGTTCCTTCGGGAAGGTTCCTTTCAGTCGAATGCCCTGCAAGGAACATGCAGAAACTGATGACTGCTTTGACTAGGGATGAGGTCAGCCTGGAAAGCTGGACATCTCCAAAATGATGTTCAAGTGGGATTCTGTCAAAGAACATGACCAAATGGAAGTCATCCCTCTCTGGATATCGTTGGCCTCGTCCCTGAAGTCGATGCTGAGGTCCTGCAACTGCAACTCAAAAGTGCGGTTCTCGGGTTCAATACTTTGAGACGGATTGTGATTATTATCTATGAAGTATAATCATAGATATAAACAAATGATTTATGATGTATATTATACATTAGATTAGATAAACAAAAACTTCCACTGAATGAACCTCTATCCCATCTCCTCATTCCCCTCAGGTCGATCAAAGGCAACGAAGTTGGGATGAGACCTGAGCGAATCTGAAAGACTCAGGAAGCGGTGACAAAACTAAAGCGACAATGAGCCGAAATCGACTTCTCTCCAAGCGACGTCGCTACGTGTAGAAACGCCAAAGGGCAATCCACATTTCTGATGACGAGACTGGCAGCGCAAGGCAAATAGTTTCCATGTCATCGTGAAACAACGAGAGAAGTACCTATGTCATCATTACTTTCCCATCAAATACCGAGAAACATTCAGCAGGCTTTTGAGTTTTTTACAAACTGTCCATCCGAAGGTGCAGCTTCTGAAATAGCACAAATGGTATGCCAATAAATATGGGAATTGTGAACAAGCCAAGCGCAGCGGCCTGCATTTGTGCAGCTCGCCTGGTCCAGCACTGAAATATTTGCAATCACCAAATCACCAAATTGCTCAAATTGCCATACTTTTCCTCATCCTGTGAACGTGACTTCAACATGACTTCGACATAGTGGGCTCGATGCCTTGTAGCAATTGCGCTTCTTGCGTCCCATCCATTCTCCTCAACTCAGCTTGTGTGCCAATTGTCATGTTGGTATCCTTCAAAGCAGAACGGCTTCTAAGTCCCAAGCAACTCTGGCAAGCCTCCAACAGAATGTTTTGCTAAGACAATAGGAGAACAGTGCCGTTTGTGCCAAAAATAGCTGGTGTGAGACCCCACGCCATGCAAATCAGGAGATTATCTCTCCACAACCGCTATCTGTATCTTTCCACGATCGTCGAATTCCATTGAATGCGAACCTTCAAGGCAAGCAGACAAGCAAGGCTTGTTGGATCGAACCTGGCACAAGTGAAGGTCTGAAGTCGTCTGAAATCGTCTGAAATCGATTTTAAAAAGTCTTCTGAAATCGTCCGAAGGCCAGCAATCTCCAAAGGTCCAATCAATCGCTCCTTGATTTCGAGACGGAGATCATCGCTGTAAACACCGCTCTGTGATGCGCGCTGCTCAAGCCTTGGCAAAGATGAAAACTTGACACAATCATGCTATTGTGCAATGGTCAAGACATGGTAGGGTGTGGTCACCGCCAATCACCCAGGAATTCCTTGGGGATATAATGGGTAAACTACTGCCCTTTTGATGGGAGGATGATCATGTCTTTTTATGGCATGGCACAATTGACAAATCCATTGCTGGTGTCTGGGCCCATGGCGTGTTTCTCAGCCGTCTACCTTTGAACTGGAAGGGCCTGTCACAAACCACCTGCCACTTTTGAAGGCACGAGAGTTGGGCACCAGAGGTGCCGAGAAAACTCCAAGAGTTTCACACCATGAATGGTAGAGGACTCACTGGCGCACAGGAAAGCGACTCACCGGCGCACAGGATCCCAGACTCATCTGCGCACAAGATTCAGGCTCACCCGCACAGGANTGAATGGTAGAGGACTCACTGGCGCACAGGAAAGCGACTCACCGGCGCACAGGATCCCAGACTCATCTGCGCACAAGATTCAGGCTCACCCGCACAGGATCCAGGCTCAACCGCGCACATGAAAGCAACCCTTTAGGGTTTATAATTAGGGGAACAGGGGGGGAACAGGGGAACAGGGG
>BGPT01003793.1:7081-29291 GCA_003297045.1 Symbiodinium sp. clade C Y103
CCATGCTGTTTGGCACTGTTGAGGCTTCAGGATGGTGGCAAAGTAAGAAATATAGGTGGTCAAAACTGGCAAATGATGTTTCTCCAGGACTCGAAATGCTTCCTCAGGGCCTCAAATGCCTCCCTGGACCATCAAGGGCTGTTGCTGGCCTTTGCTGGCAGGCGTTCCGTGCTTCAAGGCCATGCTGTTTTGCACTGGTTAGGTGTCACGGCCATGCTGTTTGGCACTGTTGAGGCCTCAGGATGGTGGCCAAGTATAAGAAATATAGGTGGTCAAAACTGGCAAATGATGTTTTTCCCCAGGACTCGAAATGCTTCCTCAGGGCCTCAAATGCTTCCTGGACCATCAAGGGCTGTTGCTGGCCTTCGCTGGCATTCGTTCCGTGCTTCAAGGCCATGCTGTTTTGCACTGGCGAGGTGTCACGGCCCAGGGTCCTAAATGCCTCCCTGGACCATCAACGGCTGTTGCTGGCATTCGCTGGCATTCGTTCCGTGCTTCAAGGCCATGCTGTTTTGCACTGGCGAGGTGTCACGGCCATGCTGTTTGGCACTGTTGAGGCCTCAGGATGGTGGCAAACCAAAACTTGCAAATGATGTTTCCCCAGGACTCCAAATGCTCCCTCAGGGCCCCAAATGCCTCCCTTGGACCATCAAGGGCTGTTGCTGGCTTTCGCTGGCATTCGTTCCGTGCTTCAAGGCCATTGTATTTTGTGACGCAAAACCCATTTTGTATACAGTAGGTTCAGGTGCGAAGGCAGTAGTACCTTTATGTTCTGTCAGCATGTTCCATGTCGGTCACTTTTTTTCGGGTGCTGTCCACTTTTTTCGTTGACATGGTTTCCCAGACGGTGTGTTATGATTGCTTTTAATTGTTCCGAACGCATGTGACGACCAGACAACCTTCCCACAGAGGGGGCATGCGTGCGCATGTTGCTGCGTTGCGTTGCTCACAACGCCGTCCCGGACGTAAAACCGATTACCGCAGATGCTCCGATGGTTGGGCCTGAGGAGGCATTTCGAGTCCTGGAGAAACATCATTTGCCAGTTTTGACCACCTATATTTCTTACTTTGCCACCATCCTGAAGCCTCAACAGTGCCAANCTGAGGAGGCATTTCGAGTCCTGGAGAAACATCATTTGCCAGTTTTGACCACCTATATTTCTTACTTTGCCACCATCCTGAAGCCTCAACAGTGCCAAATTTCGAGTCCTGGAGAAACGAACGAATGCCAGCGAAGGCCAGCAACAGCCCTCGCTGTTTTGCACCCCTCAAAATGGGGGTCGGCGGCACCAGGGCGGTAGCCCTTTTATAANAGAAACGAACGAATGCCAGCGAAGGCCAGCAACAGCCCTCGCTGTTTTGCACCCCTCAAAATGGGGGTCGGCGGCACCAGGGCGGTAGCCCTTTTATAACCAGAGGGCAAACATCAACCAACAAGGGTTTTGGTCACTGTTCATTTCATGCCATGTCACTTTCAATTGATTGTGGTTCCCGGAACGCAGCCAGGTATACTTCGGGTCCAAGGTGCTTCAAATTGTTCGAACATCACCTGCCGGAGGCGTCGGCAACTGATCATGATAATCTATGATATGATATTGGCTGATATGATATGGATATATTCTAACCACTCTAAATATCACGTTGGCTGATTGGATCTGTCAAAAGATATGATAGATATGAGAAAACATTGATGAATCAGCCGCTTTGATGTTGTTTCACATTGAAAAGTGGTTCAAAGATCAAAGTATGTGAGCATTCATGTTATCTATTACAAGAATGTCAAATTCTCATGTTGAAGAGATACATCATCCAAAATCATCCCCAATTCGAGGGAACATCCGACCTACTGTGATCCCAGTGTCATCCCATTTACACTGCTTCATAGTTACCTACTAGTTTCCAGCTGGTACCAGGATCGGACGGATCATCTGTGAAGTATCAGATCTTTGAGGATCCAGTTTGTCATGGCAATCATGAAGGATGGTGCCATTAAGACCATGAATAGCAAACATTATTAGTGGTATTTGAAACCTATTCCATTATAATGACCCCCAAAAAAAAAAGCCAACACACATTTATCACTATTTTAGCATATGATTTTAGCTTACTACATTTGTCGGGGTTGCTGTACTATCGTGATACTCCCCAATGGTAAAGCCGTAAAGCCCACGAACTAACCAGCAACCAACCGGCATTTATTAATTATAAAATCCTTAAAGTTTTGATGGTTCAAACTTCTTAAAATGAATGTTACATCAGCATCTATAGATGATTTCCGATCAATCAAACTTGGCATTGCTGTTGCCAGATTGGATTAGTTAGTTGGGTTTTCATGGCTGGCCAATGTTTACCACCTTCAACATGATGAACTCCCAACTCACCCGGCTTAATTCATGAACCAATAAGGGTTGCGAGCATTCCTCACGTGAAACTATCTCGATATTCCTACAACATACTGATGCTATATTCTACAATGTTGGTAAAACAATAATAAACCACCTATATTTTGATGGTTTATACCACCTATTTATGGTGATTTTTGGGATGGTTTATTATTGTTTTACCAACATTAGCTGGTTAAAGTTATATCACCATTACACACCCATCTTTGTTGGTTAAATCAACCCCATGGAGAGACGCATTGCCTTGGAGAGACGCATTCGCTTGCGTCTCTCCAGGGCAGCGATCTTTTCCTTCGAGCATAAATGACATTGGACATCCAAGTTGAAGGGCTGTTATGTACAGCTGTTTGTCTGCACTGTCGCAAAAACTCAACATGTATAGATATAGATACATGATATTATACATGCTACACATCAGGTTCCTTTTCAGGCCTACCACCTTCAAAAGTATATGTTGTGTGCTATATAACATTTCCTGTGCAAGCCTACCTCCTTCAAGGGTACAAGAGCTGCATGCACCTTTTCAGACCACTTTCTGCGGAAAGTCCTAGGGGCGTACCTTTTGAAAAGCCTGGACTTTCGGGGTGATTTACATGTAAATGATTGTGTGTACCAGTAGTACCGCACAAGGCGGTGGCGGAAGTTTCAAAAACAGGAAAACCTGTAGGAGATGTCAGTTGTTGTGATGCATGAGTGGCAGAGCAAACCGTTGACGGACTGAGAAGTGGCTGGGGCGTCGAACATGATGCATCGTCGAAACCATCAAACAAATTATAGCTATGTACCCAATATCAAGATGCACCATGATTGTTTTGCAACCCCATGATTTTTTTTCCCATTAAACTCCCGTTAAACTCATCATTTCCTGCATATGTTCCCATTCAAGTACCATGAATTTTCTCTTTAGAATCACCAAAACCATCCTCTGATCATTGTTTTGTATCCTCATCTATGGATGATTTACCATGCAAAATCTTTCAAATTAATTGGAGGTTTCCTAAAATAGGGGTACCTCAAAATGGATGGTTTATAATGGAAAATCCGAAAATAAAATAGATGATTTGGGGGTACCCCTATTTTAGGAAACCACCAATTAGTAAAATCAGTAAAATCCCCATAATTTAGGATGATTTCCCATTGACAAGACAAATCCATGAACCCGCCCCCCCACCTCCCCTCCGCCCCCTGCCCCGATGATCTCGCATTGAAAAAAAAACACTAATTCTCCAGTAAATTAACATAGACCTTGCCAGATAGGGGTTGGAAGATTAGTTTCCACTAACAAATTGGTGATTTCCAGGGTCTACCCTCTGGTAAACTACCATAACTATCGGAAATCGCCATTTTTAATGGGAACATCCACGAACTAAATGGCCATTTTCAATAGCTACGTTTAATTACCAGAGGGTATCTTAATTTACCAGAGGGTAAATGGGTATGGCTCAAAATTGTTAACCCTATAATTGGTTGGTTTATCTGAAAATAACCATTAAAGATGACCATTGTTGGTACCATAATTATGAGCCATAGCCAAATCTCCAAGAACTACCCATCAAAAATGAAACCCGTCACGTCGATGCCGTTCGCCTCCACCATCTTCTCTCGCTTGGCGGTGGGGTTGTAGGGCGGCTCCGTCAGCAGCACCGGGAAACGCTGCTGATCCACCTGCACGTAGCGCGAAGATGTGGAAGGATTGGGGAAAATTCATGGGCAACAAGGTGGAAAAAGGAGGGGAAAATGTGGAAGAATGCTGAACACTTGGGAAAATGGTGGGTTTGATAAAGTAAAATTGGTTTTTAAGGCAGGAAACTGGGAGAATGCCCATGAACAAATTGAAATTTATGGCGCTTTGATGATGAAAGATTGGACTCCAAATCGGCCAGATGATGTGGAGCCTCATTGGGAACCATGAACTCATGGTGGATAAAATATGGACTTTCATCGTTGAAAAATCCATGGGACACATGGGAAAGATGCTGCCATGAATCAGGAACATTCGATAATATCATTTATATGTACATATATCAATGTATATATATGGAGGTTTCCTAAAATAGGGGTACCCCCAAAACCATTTTTGGGTACCCCCATTTTAGGAAACTTAGGAAACCCCCATATAGTCATATAATTATACATGATTATACATGCATATATAGATACAATGGTTTGTCACTCCCTTACTAAAATCAAAAAAACAGTTTTTGGTGGGTCATATGGTAGATCCATCGACCCCACCAAAACACGAAAAATCGAAACGTATGGCGACAACACACCCAGAATCCTGATGATTCCCATATCCTAACCACGCCATTTTTGGGCATTGTTCCCCCAATCTTATAGTCATTGGATTGGTTAATGGGAAAATTTACAGGAAACCTCTATATTTCATGGGAAAATCCCATGGGTTTCCTGTAAATTTTCCCATTAACCAATCCAATGATTATAGGCATCAGATTTTCAGTGCGTCAGGCGTTGATCGTCAAGCCATCATCAATGCCGATGCACCTGGCCCCTGTGATCTGGCGTTTGGGAAAGGCTAACCAGGACAAAGTCCTTGAGCTGTCAGCTCGTTCTTGGAAGATTCCATCACTGGGGATTTTGAGACACTTCAATTGCGCACTGGAGTGATGTAGGTCTTTGATTGTTGCCTCCAGGGCTGCAGGGCCGTAAACCGGTCACGGTTATTACAGATTCGGTTGACACCAGCTGTGCTGCTTGGTGCGTAGCAGTTGAAGGGACCCGATTGTTCGGATGTCACCAGAAGCCATGAATTGCAGGGGATCTTCCGTCATGACGAGGCCGATATGAGTGGCCGCCAACGTATGCTGTAATTGGTTTCCCTAGCAACATGAAATGTCAATGAATCAACAGGTATTCAGCATCACTATAAGTCTATCGAAAGAACTCCAAAGCTAGAATTCAAATCTGTAGTTCCTATTCATTTCAACTATTCCCCAAAGATATACCCTCTGGTGAACTAACAGTTTGCTATTGAAGCCATGGCCATTTAGTTCGTTGATTTTCCTATTAAAAATGGTGATTTTCCATAGTTATGTAAACGTTTACCAGAGGGTAACCCACATTTTCCCCAAAGGATCAGATGACATATTTGACCTGCGATCATCCCATCCCGGGCAGTGTGAGGTTACGCATCCCATCACAGGATGCTGAGGGAACATATCTGATTGTATTGGTTTGTCCTAAAATAAGGTAGATATCGTTCCTATCATATTAAAATATATTAATCAGAAATCTATCATTATTTTCCTTAATGAGAAATCAATCATTGTCATTCATCATTATTAGACGTCAAAATCCACTACTTAATCATCATTATCCCTATTTGAATCATCCGCAAGTCCTCCGGAGAACAAACATACCTATTTGAATGAATCCACTTAGGGGGCTTACCAGCAATCGCCAGCAATTCGAGAGGTTGGCCAATTTCCACTAGATCAGGTGGGCTAACCAGTGGGAAAATAAAGAATAAAGCCTTAAACAAACCTGGTTATTCCATATTACCCTCTGGCAATCACACATAGCTTGCTGAACAATCACCTAGAAATACTTCGATGAATTTCCCAGCGAACTAAAGCCTACATTTATACTGGATTTCATCAGGTATAAACCTCCATTTATAGATGATTCTCAAATAAAAAACGTCATCCTCCGCTCTTCACATAGTCGTCCCCCAGCGGTCCCCAGCCTTCAACTTCTCTTGAAAGATGAACGTCCACATACGCTCCATATCTTCCTTTGCACGCATGCGATCTGGGCTGCTGGTAGCGTTAGGATTTTGAAGCCACTTCAAGAGAATGTTCGGTTGGAAACCGAACGGCAAAGCACTGAATAAACAACATTCTATAGGGATATATTTTGGTGAACTGTACTCACAAACTGAGGTTTCTGACCGTTTTTCGTGCTCACAACACATCTTTTGAGGAAGATTAACCACTGAATATGTAAGACATACGTGGACATACTGTAAATTCTGTTCTGTGTGTTGTATGCTGACAATCCACCCTTTCAAACGCCTGTCTACGGTTGGAAGAGTCTGCGTTGGTCTCTCCATTATCTCTCGGCAACATCATTTCTTGGTTGGGGTCTGTTGCAACCTTTCATGAAGTGACTGGTACTGGCTGTGAATGCCCGATTCGCGTCTACCGAAAAAACCATGCGGGGTTGAGGGATTGATTCACAAATAAATGGTCAAATGGCGGGTAAACCAGTCAACACGGGGATAATTAACGAATCTGGCATCCTCGAGGTAATTTGTAGTGGATACTTTACTAATGCCCTCCCCACAAAGATCAGTTAACCGTTAACCGTCCAATATGAACATGAATTCACAAACTACACAAATGACTTTAAACTATGTAAAACCAACTAATTATCAGATACATAAAAAAACATGGTGATATAACCCCATACAACTATCATATCATCATTATTACACGCCCCGTATGGAACCCCAAATGAAACACTCCACTAACGAACCAGTTTGGGTTGCTTGTTCATTAAATTGTGGAAGGGAGTATTTCCGAAGGGGTCGTTTTAAGACTGAAAGCGCGCGGTTTTTGTGGAACTATTGATACTTATTGATGCCCCATGATTGAACCATCCATAGCCATCCACAAATTTCAAGGCTCCGAAATATCGTCTTCATGACCCAAGATGGATGAGATATTTTGGGAATTACTTTGAGAAATATTTCTCCTGCGAATTCTTATTTACTTCAAATTTCAAAGTCATTGGGGATGGTAAATGACCGTTCTCCCTCCATAGCTGAAGGTCATGAGGATGACTTCCTGATTACCTCCATCATGCCAGACATTCAATGCCCCGCCAAGAGTCCCAAGAGAATATGTTTTAGCATTTTTTAGCTGGGTGATATCCACACATAAATATGTCTCACGTTGGCACGTTGACACCATTTTTGACGTGCCCTTCTGCTCTCCTTTTCCGGGGCTGACCTCGGTCCACTCCCGGAACTGGGCTCCGAGACAACGAAGTTAGCCGCTGGGAATGTGAACATCGAAATAGCGGGGAATTCCAAAGGTGAATAGCCTGTACAGGGTTTGACCCATCCCCTCTTCACCTGATTGCATCTGTCTGTATGGCGCAAAAGATCAAAAAGAAAACATCAAGCCAAGCATCAAAGCTCTCAATCTCCCCATTCTCCATGGGGTAATTGATCGCCAACTGCCCGGGGATCAGAGATGCCCAACTCTTCGGGACCAACGTCAAGACTGGTGGTACACCCAACAATTCATGGGGATCTACGTACAAATTCGATGAACCAATATGGGGATGTATATCTGAGATTTGACAGGGATTGCTTTTCTATTCCTATTGGTATGGCATGATGATCCCCCAGGAGGATTGAAATCCCATGTAACACATAAATTTTTGCAGGACAAAAAGGGGAGGATTTCATAGGGATTTCACTGGAATGAAGAATTAACATGATTTACGCATCAGCACTAGGATCAGTGAATAATGTATGTGGGTATGTCTGGGAAGCGGGATGCTCGGACTGGAAAGTCTCTGGGCTGAAGGCTTCCAGGACGTCTGTCCTACGGAACACAACCTCGTAACCAACGTTCTGAGAAGCACGTATGCATTTATCATGGTTGGATGACTAATCAGTGGAGGTCTCCTTCTTGGGTCCGGGATTGGTGCGACCTCATTTTCTGGCGTTATTCTGCAACAAAACTTTGCGCCGGGCAAGGAGAGTGTGGAAGTGGGAGTGCCACCACAAAAACTTGTTCTAACTATGGCAGCCCCAAATCCAATATGTTTATACAGGCCAATCATCATTTCTCCCACCAACATAGGCATAAATTGGGTATCCCGTATCTGACTTTTTCTTTTAAACCCATGGAGTATATAGAAGTAACATAAAAATATGGTATGATATGACTCGACATGACATGACATGACATGACATGACATGACATGACATGACATGATGTGATGTGAATGTGATATGATGTGATGCTCACCAAGAAGCAGAGGGTGAAAAAGAACCACTGCTTGGTGACGCCGCAAAAACAAGACATTTTGCCTGGGTTGGTTGATGTATCCCCATTAAGCTGGCAAAAGCGTGACCGAGACATTTCACCAGGACGATATACTCATCATTTGTTGAATAAATCCTCAATTTGTTAATTTTGTTGGCATTTTTCATGGTTGCCCTCTGGTACTCAAACATGGCAATGGAAATTCCCCATTTACACATGATTTGCCCATTCAAATGGCCATTTGGTTCAGGGATTTCCCAGCAGTGATTTCCCCCGATGAGAATCACCAGTGAGCCGACGGAATCCCAAGTGGTGCCTTGCTTTGCAGCTGCGGATTGATTTGGTCACCGAAATAGAAATCCTGAAAGTATGCTGCGCTTAGAAGGCTGGCGGCAACAAAAAATGGGATTCAAACACAATGTCGATTTGGGTAGTAAGGTACTTGGGGATGCAGTTCGACTAGTAAATGGCTTACATAACGTAGCTGTAGGGCATATCCCAACTTTTGGAGGTTCTTGCCATAGGTATACCCCAACGGAGTCAACCACTTTGCCATGATTCTAAGCCATTGTCCTGGGGATTCTACCACTCCCCCAAAGGTGACAGCCCCAAAAAAACAAGCTTCAGGGCTGTTTAGCCACCAGCAACTACCAAAAGGGGCGAATCCCAACCATTGAATGCCAGATAATGCGTCGCAAGAGGAATGTTTCGAGCATTTCATCTCCTTCCTCCGATAGCAAGCACATTTCATTTCATACTGCTGTTATAAATCTTGTTATAAACCATTGAATAATCCAAAAGAATCAAACGCAACAAGCATTTCTGGGAAAATTACAACGATTCAAAAGTTGGAAGTGGAGTTCCAAGTATATGTGGATAGATTTCACCATAGTTATTGGGGTTATACTCCAACATATGGAGTTATGACCATGGTTATATACATAAACCAAACCTCAAGCGCACCCCCAATTTAGGAGGTCTGCCCTCCTCAAGACAATTTCTGGTGGGGATAGCCAGTGAGATTGCTAGAATTTGCACAAACATTTGGGCTTGTTGACAAATAGAGTACCCCCTTTGCCCCATTGAAATCGCCATGAGTTGAGGCAGGTATGGAACAACCCAATATCCACTATTCATTCGTTAAATTCCTGTTGATGATGGTTAAATACGAAATGTTGATGACTCATCATTTTGGCTAATACTTCAAGTTTGGCGGCAATCTACACCGTTGCAGCCACTAAACGACTGATTGCACAAATGCCATGAGCGACCCTCCTTCAGCGGTTGACCCTTCTGCTTGCTCTTGTCCTACCAGGGAAGGATTGTGGAAAAACAAAAGGAACTAGCAAAACAACAAACAGAGTTTTCAAATTCAGATTAACCGATCATTATGTGGATGAATTTAAGACTTTAAGTTGATATGCCAAACATGATGAATTACTGCTGGAAATGCCAGCCCCCACATGGAGAAACAAGGTTGTGAATCTGGGTTACTTTAGAATAGAGCCAGAAACCATGAGAAGGCAATAAACAATCATAGGGATAGATTCAACCAGCATATTTCATTACCAATGTTTTTGTGTTTTGGTGGCCCCCACATTCTATGAAAACTCGCCCCGTAGTTTGAAGTTGATGTATGACCCCATCCAACTAGAGATATATCACTACATCTTCCACCCTAGTTAACCCACTTGCAGACCAGCTTAGCCAACTATGGGGCACCAATTTGTGTTCTCTTTGAGCTGGGACGAACGGACGAGATGGGAAGAGATTTTCTTCCAACCCCCTCATTGAACTTGTATAAAACCAAGGTTTCCTGTGCAGTTTCCTTGGAAAATCAATATATGCATTGACTCAAATTTCCCGTTGGTGATCAAACATGGCTTGCTGAAAAATCCCCCATTCCATTTGTAGTCATGGACGCCTTTTCAGAAGAGAACAATCTGCCTATGACAACTCAAAATCCGGTAAGATTCTAGTCTTGTGGTAAATGACATTGAGTCCTCAATTGGCTTGATACAGACCTGTGGCAAAGAACATCCAAATCCATCATGGCAGCAACAACCAGAAGCCTAAAATGCACTGCCAATAGAATCTGTTTGAAGAAGCTTATCAGCTTACCCTCTGGTAAACTAGCGTAACTATGGGAAATCACAATTTTTGATGGGAAAATCCACTATTTCTATGGCAATTTTCAATAGCTATGTTAGTTTACCAGAGGGTATGGTATGCTTGTGACATCCTAACAGAATTGAGTCCGGTGAGTGACCGGAGCCCGAATTCCACTCCGGTGCCCTCTGGTGCCCCGATGCCACTTCCCTAAGTCCAAGATCCTCTCAGGGGATCCTGAAATGGTCACCCAAAGAGTGTTTAATGATCAAACATACCCTCTGGTAAACTAACATGGCTATTGAAAATGGCCATAGAAATAGTGGATTTTCCCATCAAAAGTGGTGATTTTCCATAGTTATGTTAACGTTTACCAGAGGGTAATCGCGACTACCTTGGACTCACTATAAGCAGATTTGGGGATCTTGGGGTATAAATGACATCCACACTGTGATAAGCAGAGGAACCTCACAGTACGTGAGCTACCCGAGCAATCTGCTTGTATGCTGGCAGTGGCATTCCTCTGCCTATAAGGTGTCCCTCACCTTAAAAGCTGATTTAGTTCGGGTATTTCTCAGCTGGTCATGTTTGATTACCAGGTATCCTTCTTATCCTGGTGTGCTGGTTCCATACCATGGATATTAACTTTAACAAAATGGTGGATATGTGCTTGTCTGAAAAGGGGTACCCCCAATTCCAATGGATTGTCATAATAATCCCCATTGAATTGAAATTACCATTTAGGATCATTTAGGCATGCGGCATATTTCAGACACACGCATATGATTCACCAATCTGTCACTCAGGGCACTTCACCCAGTCTTCCTTAGTGGACTCTAACTAGCAATACTGGATCTGATGAACTGCCGCTGTAAGTGCCCCAGTAACTTGTCTCTTCTACCTGTTGTAAAGGATCTTATCTACCATGTACACTTTGGTTATCAATTTTGGCAATGGGAAATCCACCATTTTTAGATGATTTTCACATTCAAAGCTCTATTTTGTTTTTCCAGCCAGCCACGTTTGATGACACCGGAGGGTACTACGCAAACGTGCCCCACCTTCCAAACGGCTCTGGGACGACCAATGATCTCAGGAAAAATGTAGGTAGGCGTCTCTTCAGTGGAATATCCCACCTGCCAGGCAGGGGCGAAAGGCCGTCGCTGAAGTGCTGAAACCGCTGGTTCTTGGCATTTTATTTCATGAATATGATAATAATAGCTGTATATGGTTGAGAATTTACAACCGCCAACAGTTTTCAAGTGGATTTCCCTCAGAAAATGACCTGCAAATGGGGGCATATTTTTTACCCAGTCACAGTACAGCTGGCGGCCGATGGGGATGATCAAGACTTCCTGGGACTTGTTGATACTGGTTCCTGGTTACTACATAAATCTGCCTAAAACGAACATAACCATGGTACTTAATACTGGTTGATACAGAACAAATATTCCAACAACGACATTTATCCCAATCTCGAACCATCGTTCCAACTTCAAAAGAGCCGTGCTCTTTCAAAATTCAAAACCTTGTCATTCCATTGTACTGGCGGGTTCAGGGCATTCCCATGAATCATGATGATCCCCAATATATTGGATAGTAAAACCCCCCTGCAATTAATCACGGTACTCATTAACCAACATGGGTTCTGATCACTGCGCCAGTGTTAGAAGGTACCACCAACGTCAAGACATTCAGCCTAGTCTTCAAGCATGTGTAGAGGAGATGTGGTAAACCCCAGAACCAACACTAGCATATTTCATTGTTTGGGGCTTCAAAAACCTGAACACGTACGAAGCATCATTGGTTCGTCTGCATTCTTCTGCCGTACGTTGCATATTTGGATGATAATCCCGCATCGTCTTTGGATGGACCCTCTGGTTATGTGACAAAGCTATGGAAAATCAGCAGTTTTCAAAAAGTAAATCATCGAACATAATCTACGAATGGCCCATTTTCCATAGCTACAGTGTGCAAAATTAGCAGGGGGTACAGGAGTGGCAACCATTGCAATTCGCAAAGAGTAAGACCTTTGAAGTAAAAGGTGACACATGACTTTGCAAAATGTTGCTTTGCGCAACCAATCTTCAGCCTCGCGAAGAAAGTAGCGCTCTCAGCACAGGTTGTGTTATTTGAGCAGTGTTCAAATCCTTGTTGGTTGATTATAGGGGATTCAACTAACCAATAAATAATTGGAGACCATCATGATTGTCATAATCCATATTAACCATTGAACATTATTATCATGATCATTATATTATCAATATTAATGTTCATGAATAACATGGAGATTATCATAATCATAATCCATGAAGGGGAATCCCTTCATGAAACAACCTAGGTATGAAACGACAGAGGCTGTGGAACACTGTGGAGCTTGCTCGGAGCTGGCGATGCCCAGCCACCGCTGGTCTTGCATCTTTGAATAATCTTCCAGGGCTGCTGTGAATTCATCTTCGGGCCTGGACATTGAATCTTCTGCATCATCTTCCTTGGTACGCTGACCGAGACACCCGCGCAACGTGCTGCAAGTTCATCTCAAGCAAGATTAAAAACTCCTCAAATCATATCGTCCAACTCTACATGCCATCTGTTCAAAATAGGCACATAAAATCAAATGATGGCCGTTGCAGCCACCACCATGGTGATTCTCTGCATGTTTGGGGCCCCAAACATGAATTTTTAGACAGCCATATGGGATGACCGCAACGAGGTATCCATGGAGTTGGATCGAACTTGGAGCCTCGTCATTATCCCCACCTGGGATGTCTCATCTTCCCCATTCGCTGGCGACGTCCCCCGCGGATTCCCGTTGAGCCTTACAAAGTCCTGAGCCATTGTCAATGATGATGACTGTGTCCTGTGGCGAATCTTGTCTGGTCAAAATTTTGTGACTTCTAGATTATACAATCTGGGCTCCTCCAGTTATAAGTTGGTTTATAAACCCCATCAAGTATAGTGATAAGTATCATAAACCATAGTGAGATTGGAGTTATGTTCACCAACTTGGCTATCATAAACGGGGGCCCTACATTGGAATATCTTGTGACAGGCCTTGAAACATCTTAACTGTTGCATTGACGCGGCTCTTTGAGGTCGTCCCAATGGAAATGAAGTGCCACCAGGGTCAGCAGAAGTTTCCATCTCGTTGAGAAGCTTCATCATGAGTGCCATGCACATGGCACGCGATGATTTCCACTGTTGCAATGGATATAGATCGGGAAGTTCGCGCCAATCTTACCCATCTATTCTTCCGGGGCCGACCGGGGGTTGTTGAATCTCGATGATTTGAGTGTGGAAACTCAAAGAGCAGCTAGACAAATTCTTGCTCCTGTTGCATCGCCCGTTTTTCCAATGGCTTGAACAACGCGCCGTCGTGACCGTGACGGCCACAACGGTGGCACCATGGGCACCTGTTCCAAATCTAACTTGAGAGGGCGCTGACAGAAATCATGGCGCGATTGTGACGATGGGAACAACACATTTCACAAGAAAAAGCAGTCTCATTTTAAAGGATTTTACGGGGTTGTCTCACCATGAGATCCCAAGTGGATAACTTGCAAGAAAAGGCTGTGGATGAAAGAGATCTGGCATCATTGGGAGGACTCCAAGGTGGTTCCCATGCCAAGTTCTCTCATGAGTGCGGTCTTCCTGCAATCCCGAATGCACTTTATGATGCGACCCACCCACCGATTTGAAAAAGGAAGTTGTGACTTTATGATCACCTGGGACAGCCCAAACTGAGTTTTCCCACATCACTGATGTTGCTGATGTGGAATTTCACAGAGACCCCGCAATGATTGAATCTTGATTCCCAGAAGCTTCCCTTTGTAGAAGAAGCCCCAATATAATATGGGAAGGGTGTGAAATGCATATGAAAAATAGTGGCTCTGGATCACCGTCACAAAAACATCAGGAACAGCTGCGTCATGGCTCACCTTTTCTTGGATACGTAGCCTGGGGTCGAAACACTTGATTGATGGTTTATGGTCATCCATCCCATGCCATTGGCATCCTCAAAAAATGGGTATCCAGATGTATCAGGGAATCCAGGTAGGTCCTCCACTTCAATCACTTCTTCCTCTTCCCCTTCACCTGGTGCTGTCCATGTGAGCAAAAGACTGTGATTCAACCAGCAAATATTGTGATATATGGATAATGATGGATAGAATTAGTTGATAATGATGGATAATGGATGAATGGATAATAATGATAATTGGTAATTAGTCAATAATGGATGTGTAATGATGTGGCTTTGCCTGAAAATTGTGGTATGTGAAAATCCAGCCGTTAATTAACATAATACAAGGGTTGATACATGTCCTAAAATGTCCTCATTTCACATCACCCAAGTATTCGGGATATATAATCTCCAACAAATACTTTTTCAGGTGATGCTCAACATCCAAGAGGAACACTTACAATGTGGGGCCCCCCGGATAGCTAAGTTGGACTTTAAGCCCCATGAATATCCATGAATACTATAGTTATAAGTATCATAAACCATGGTTATTGGAGTTATGTTCACCAACTTAGCTATCGTTTGGGGGGCCCCACATTGTACCAACCTCTGTAATTGAATTGTCCCTACTTGGAGGATCATCCCACTTCGCAAGTGGTTAAGAAGTATAGTTATAACCCGTTTATGGATGGGATCATCCTTTTAGGATACTATTTACTAGCCATGGGTATTAATTAACCACTTACTAAGTGGGATGATCCTCCAAGTACCAAAATGGAAAACTTGGAGTCCCTACCAGCATTTTTAGAGTCACACCGAGTCACGAAAAGGGTCACAACGATGGGATGGTCGATCTTCCGTGCTATCTGTGCCATGGTCCAAACATTACTTGTTTTCCTAGAAAAGGAATGATCATCAATCTATGTTCATAGGGATACAAATATATATATATATATGTATACACCCATTATCTTTGGATTCCCAAGATGGGATGGATGACCATGACCTATTACTCCCATGTTTTGACCATGACAAATTTATTTGAGCACATCTACATTAACAGATTGATTGTTCGACCAGAACCACACTGGATTCACGGTGGTTGCAGTGAGTGACTTTAGCGGTGCCCACACCACACCCCATCCCTTCCACTAATATCAAATGGCCCCCAATGGTTATTTAACATACTTGTAGCTATAGAGAATCACATTTTAAACAGGTATATCGGCTATGATTTGGCAATTTTTTCCACAGCTATGTCAAATTACCTGATGGTATTGGCGGCTGGTGGTGAAGATGCCCATGAATAAACCCTTCTCTTTTTTGGGGGGGGTCACTGACAGGGGGGTTTGAATCGATGAGGAAGCAATGGATTTTTCCCACTGAAATGGGGGTTCCTGCAAATTTTCCCGTAAACCAACGCATAGACTGGTTGGATCTAAAAGCATGTTGGTGACCACCTCCTCACTTTAGGTTTTTTGAGGATCATCCCATGTCGAAGTAAAGTGTTATTTGAAGTTATTTGTAACGGTAGAAGTACACACCATTTCTGAGGGCAATCTGACCTAAATAGGCAATTTTAACACTGGGTAAAACTAGACTTATGTGGGTTTGTTTGAAAATGGGTAACCCCAAATTTGATCATTCTTCAATTTTTTCGCTGCACAAGTGACAATTTTAAGGACTTAAGGGGGTTTACACAACTTTTACATACATCCATGTATTATATAAGGTTGTCAACCGGCTGCGATTCGTAAGATTCTTCTCCTTGTCCCACAGGTTTTGGCACAATCCGCACCTTCTTGCCAAGCTTCCTGGGGCATGGAGGGGTCAACATGAGTGTCAAAAAGTCCTTGGAACATCCCTAGTGATTTGGTCCTCATATTGGTTGGTTACCAGGGCTTCCTAGTTCATGGATTATACTACACTCTGGTAAACTAACATCATAGCTATTGAAAATGGCAATTTCTAGTGGATTTTCCCATTAAAAATTGTGATTTTTCATACTTATGTTAGTTTACCAGAGGGTAATCCCCATTATATTGGATAGTATCATGGCCAATTTCGGATACCCTGCACAAAATATATTGTTTTGCTGGTTTGGCCAATAGATACCCACTGATACATTGCAGATTTGTCATGGTCAATCTTTGATACTCTCCAAAAAAACGACCATGTTTTATTGGCTACATTAGGTCAATCTTTCAAGCAAAACATGCAAATACCAAAGTATCCATCTGTGGTTTACCCAGTTGCAATCATTGGTCAATTTAGATTCCCATACTGGATCATGACTATGAGAATCCTTTATATATTGGGGGTTTCCTAAAATGTGGGTACCCCTAAATCATCCATGTTTATCTTTTTTTTCATGGGTTTTTCATTATAAACCATCTATTTTTGGCTACCCTATTTATGGAAACCCCCATATGAATGTTGATCTGCTACTGTGACCCCCTATCATCAAACTGCTCGCAGGATGGCGACCTGAACTTGTGGCAGCACTCTGCGGGAATCAAGGCGATCCCTTTCAAAAACATGGAATCAGTAAGGTTCATAATCTTTACAGGAGCTGATCAGCTGATCTCGGCCGCCGTCTTGGGCAGCACCGCCCTGCGACCGTCTCGAGGCGAGGGATCCTGGATCCAAAGGCCTGGAACCAGTCCCACGCTGCTGCGAAGTATCCATGACGGCGCTGGTTCATCGTGACGGCAAGCTGCCAGTTGCCCATCGAGGTGTGGAGCGCTCCGCTGGCCTCCTCCGCACCAAACCCGCAGTCAACGAGGGACTGCAAGTTTTCCTCACATTGAGTCACTGGTGTGCTGGAAAATTCACCATTTCCTGTAGTTCGATTTTTTTTCCCAGCTAATAATATGCTATAATCCTTCATTTCGTGCGGGGACTTCCCCTTGCCAGCCGCGTTTCATGACACCGGAGGGCATTGATGATTCATCCGCTTTCTCCCTACATAGCTCCAATGGTTGCAGCAGACATATACTGCTGAACATGGCTTTGTCTGAAAATAGGCTGGGCCCCATTCCATCCACTCCTTGATCATAATTTTCCCTATTAAATACAGCCAGGATATGTGAATCAGGTTACCGTAGGCTACAGCCCTGAAACGTAGTATATAGATCAAATGCTGGGACCAATCAAGCAGTGCAAACCATCGCTCTTTTTCATTACNAAGTGTTCTTGAGCCAATACACCGACGTGGCGTATATGACTCATGTGGACATGGTGTCCCGTTGGGGTTCTATTCACACCCCCCATGAGCCGGGAATTGCTCTTGTCGGCTCACAGATGATGTTCCCAACGTTGAAAAGATATATTCTGCACAGGGAATTTGCAAAAGTGGCGTGACATACGTTCTACTGCTCTTTACACAGGCAATTTATTCTGGCTCGGTGAGACGAAGGACTGCAAGTCACAGCATCTACCTACACCATGGAATCATGTCGATCACACCAACATAGTTAAGACATGATCTCGAATCATCCAAAATGAAAAGTGCTCAGAGGTTCGAACTGTACATCAAAAAAAAATCAGCACAAAACAAGTGCCATCGCAACACTACGGATGACCTAAGCCGCTCACCCTCAGAAGAAATCAGTAGAGGGTCAATAGGAACTTCGNCATCGCAACACTACGGATGACCTAAGCCGCTCACCCTCAGAAGAAATCAGTAGAGGGTCAATAGGAACTTCGTCACTACAGAATGAGCAAGCTACATCCGTGAAATCGCCAAAGAGAAACTCCATGAGAAAGTCGCCTCAGGGTTTCATTAGCATATTCGGTGATGTCGAATTAGGTGCCTGTTCGGGCATACGGGGCCGCATCGGTCAGAGCTTTGATATGTTCTTGATGAAGATGTACTCCCCACAAGGGAAAGTAATTTCCAGACAACTTCACTTTCTCCATCTCCTGGTAGTATGCATGTAGAACTTTGGGGGGAAGTTCATAGTTGTGAAAGTCCGTCATGTAGATTGCGGAGATCTTCCTGCTGTTTTCTCGGACGGCCAAGACGATTTCATCAGGAGGAAAGAAGAGAGTATCTTGCATTCCTTGAGTTTCTGGCCTGAAGTACGAGCAAGCCTTGCAGTCAAATGCTCCTCTGTACAGTTTTCGGACATATTCACTTTGTCTCTCCAAGTCCTGTAAGGCCTTGGATCGAGCTTGAAGCTTTGCACGCTCATCAGTACCGGCAAGGACCGCCTTGTCAGTCTGAACAGCACCAAATTCAGCTTGGAGATCTTCACGTTTGAGTCCACAAGCCAAACAATATTGGATCAGCTTCTTGAAGAATAGCCCTCCCCGGTAAGCTCTCCACACAAATTCCTTTGGATGACGAGTCCAATTCTTCTCAGCCCAGTCGATGAGAGTGGCTTCGTCTGGAGGTNAAGAATAGCCCTCCCCGGTAAGCTCTCCACACAAATTCCTTTGGATGACGAGTCCAATTCTTCTCAGCCCAGTCGATGAGAGTGGCTTCGTCTGGAGGTTCAGCATAGTTCCCATCTTCATCAACTCCATAAAAGGGGTAGTCTCCGTCAACATCGGGTCTTCGATTTCCCTTTTGGAGGAAGTATTGCTCCACGGAGTCGGGTTTACCTCCGACATACCTCAGGTAAAAGAGGTGGATGATATCCCGAATGGCAACTCCCACCTGGAGGTCCATAATCATTGATGCTCGCCTTGATGCATCGAGACATCGTGCNCCGAATGGCAACTCCCACCTGGAGGTCCATAATCATTGATGCTCGCCTTGATGCATCGAGACATCGTGCAGATTCTTCCGTGAGTTCTTGTGTTTTAAAGTCCCATTGCCTGACTTTCTGGCTCAACCTGAACTGAACATCTTCAACGGCTGTAAGCTGTTCAACTCGCAGAGTCAAAAGGGGGTCGGAGACATCTGGTTCAACTACCACAGTCGATGGACCAGTCTCATCGGCTGGTCCCGCAGCCCCCGATGCGATGCCCATGTTGGCGTTGATGGCATCTTGCTCCTCTTGTTCATACTGTTTCTTCCTCTGCATGCCAGATGCGTCAGTGGCNGCCCATGTTGGCGTTGATGGCATCTTGCTCCTCTTGTTCATACTGTTTCTTCCTCTGCATGCCAGATGCGTCAGTGGCGACCTCCTCCATTTCGTCATCATCACCCTCGACGAAGATTCTACCTTCATCATCTCTGCCGATCTGCGGTTTCTCTTCAGGAAGCTCTTCTAAGATCATCTCAGTATCAGATTCTTCTTCTTCCTCTTTCATCGTCTTCATGGCTTCCTTGACATGGTCATGAATATCAATGAATGGTTCATCAGGAATTGTCGTTTCATTCTCATCTTGTGCTTCTTCCTGAACGATTGATTGACGACATCCATGACTGAGAAGAATTCCTTCACAGTGAACGCACAGAGAGTAGACACTTGGGGTTTCGGACAAGCATCCAGGACAAAGTGTGAATCCACTCTGTGTTGGAACGAAAACCAATGTGAACAATGATACAAGTTCATTCCAAACTTCGTTTCCCCGTTGCAAACTCAGGATCTTTTTGTCGATCTTGTTGTCAAGTTCCTTGATGCGGNTTTGTCCTCTAAGGAAGCATCAGAGATGACTTTCCTTTTGACGACATGGAGCTTGCTGACATCAGCAACACGTTTGCACTGGGCAATGGAGGACACGAATTGCGTCTCTCCAACCATGGTCAAGAGACGTCTCGGGCATTTCCTGACATCGCCGTAGTACCAGACAGCATCAAAGTCGTTGAAAGGCACAGTCTGGCCAATCACGATTTTCCCGTCTGGAGACAATCTCGCGCCGTACTTCAACAGTTTGGCGGCTGTCAGAAAGATTGCACAGTTGATCGGAGGGATAGTGTTCTTCTTTTTGATCAACTCCCTGGCCCTCGAGTCNCGCGCCGTACTTCAACAGTTTGGCGGCTGTCAGAAAGATTGCACAGTTGATCGGAGGGATAGTGTTCTTCTTTTTGATCAACTCCCTGGCCCTCGAGTCCCATGGGGCAAATGGAATAAACATGCTTGAGGTTCTGATGCGACGTGGCCCACCTGGAATGAGTCCTTGTTGCATGATTGACACCATATTTCTGAGGGTAGTTTCGTGGAAAGCTCCCCCCAGGAAGTTGGCGNAGTCGGTCATGGAGTGTCCCGTTGATGTCCTGATTGCCACTGGCCACATCCAAACTTCTTCTTGGTCAGGGCCAATAAGGTTGTCCACATCGATGCCGGTCATCTGAACAACCTGTGACAACGTCGGGGACCGCAAGTCACCCAACTTGATCTTCAGGGCGACAACTTGGAAACGCACGGTCTTCAATGCTTTGACTTCATACCAGACATACTGGGACATCCGATGGTATCGTTCGATAAGAATGTCTTCTTGAAGATTGTCAGGTGANGAAACGCACGGTCTTCAATGCTTTGACTTCATACCAGACATACTGGGACATCCGATGGTATCGTTCGATAAGAATGTCTTCTTGAAGATTGTCAGGTGATAGATCGTACCCATCATCCCAAATCCAGTTGTGAATCAAGACATCCAAGATGTTGACCCAGCACCCTTCATCACATTTGACTCCAGGAAAGCCCTTGGGTGTTCTCACGACTCCGATACGGTGACGCAACACTATGTTCAAGCGATGAGAACATTGGTTGNTGGTTGTCATGAGGCTTCATGTCAATCCAAGTGTCATCCCAGACATATGGTCGCAGCCATGATCTCCCAAGGTACTCTTCACCACGTGCTCTGGCAAGAGAAAGTCTACCAGTGACCAAGCCCTCAGGCAACTCAGTCTTGATCTTGGCATAACCTCGGTTTCTCGACCACTTGTTGCCCCAGAACAGCTGCTCAAGTGCAACCGTAGGCAACAGATCGTCTACCCGGGTGAGAAGTCCAGCGCGGTTGATAATGTAGTCGAACTGGCGCTTATTCTGCGGTCCGAGGTCCCTGACTTTCACGCCATTCACGAGGCCAGGTCCACCTTCATAGCGATCTTGGATATCGGACAATGGGGTAGCATTCATGTAGGTCACGTTGATCTTTTTGCCTTTCATCTGGGCGTGAACTCCTGTGTCTCTTGGTGCAAAGCGATCATGATCCGATCTATGACCATTTCCTCTACGAGGCGGTTGATTGGCAGATGCCGATGGCTCTGAAGTAGCTTGGGTCGGAACCTCAGCCTCTCCAACTGTTCCATCACGCAATCTTGCTTGAAGACTCTCAAAGTACTTCATCGTATCATGAGCTTCCAGGAAATCACACTCAGCAATGTAATGGTTTCCATGTGTCACCTCCGTCTTGAACTGGGACCGAGACTCGTCAATGAATTCCTCAAACTTTTCAGACAACTTCTCGACGCCCTCAATCTTCCTCTTCTTAGCAGGCTGCTCCATGGGCACGTCGTCGTCTTGATCGTCGATCACAATTCCTCCGGTCTCGTCAGACATTTTCGCATCGTCCTTCGACGTACGAGCGGTAGCACCGATAAGGTAACTCCCGTCGTCGTCATCAGAGTCGGAGATCGTTTCATCTGCGTTGTGATCATACACGTCAGGAACTCGAGACATCCTGCGGATTTCGCCACGGCCAAGTTTTCCCCAAATATCACCGTGTCGCTTGAGAATGTCGATCACACGTGCGACATCTGCGGCAGGAATATCTCCATCGATATAATGCTGTCTGCCGTCTTTCGTGTTGTCGGT
>BGPT01003794.1:188-19665 GCA_003297045.1 Symbiodinium sp. clade C Y103
CTGGCGCTTACTATTAGGGGTCCGCTTCGAAATCCAATTTTTTGCAACGTATTAATTGCGGTTTAAATTGAGATTTAATTGATTTTGAAATCGAGAAAACTAGTTTTTAATATTAAGGTCTGGCGCTTACTATTAGGGGTCCGCTTCGAAATCCAATTTTTTGCAACGTATTAATTGCGTTTTAAATTGAGATTTAATTNGAGAAAAATAGTTTTTAATATTAAGGTCTGGCGCTTACTATTAGGGGTCCCCCTAATAATAAATACCCCCCTAATACTAAAAACTACCCGAGGTGTTTAGTATTAGGGGGGGGGGTTAGTATTAGGGGGAACGGATTAATGACAAGACACAATAGTAAGAATACACATAGTGATCTGGTTATAACATATTGATGAAATGATATGTTTTGGCGCTACCTAAAACAAATGGATATACGTTAATTGGAAACTCACATCCCAAACAATCCCAATCAGTAACTGGTTAGTAACCCTACTTAGTAAGTACCCCAATTGATTGGGTCATCCCATTGATACGTAGGTAAACTAACACCACTAAAACGAACCGGTTACTAAGTAGGGTGATCATCCAAGCCGCCTCTGTAGCGAGATCGGAACTGGAAACACTCCAAAAAGACGGATTTCATCACTAGGGAAATGTTCATCCCGCCAAAAAGATCGCTTATTTTGGGTTGTCTGAACATGAGATACCTCCAAGTCTGATTCTTCATCTTATGTCATAATATTCCCGATTCCCTGTGACAATTGGTTTCCCCAGTTGAGCAATGTTCAAAACCATACATATCTAAACCAATATCAATGATATTCATGTATTTGGATGACTAAACCCGCAAAAAACATGACTAGCCCACCATAAAACACCAACCCACCAGGATTTCACCTTCAAATAATATCATAATCCTCCTAAACTGCGGTCAATACCTGTTACATCCCCAGTATTTCTGGAGAAAAAACCGACCTTTTGACTCCCTGTTGAGCAGTCACTTGACTTCCCCACGAAACGCGACCAAGACACATAATGTCCCAGGTGACGTTCCCGCTGGGCGTCTGTCAAACCTGGAACTCAAAGGGCATTCCAGTGGTAGAATCATCTTGGGGACCAGGGTTTTTTGAGGGTTTCATCTTGAATTGAAGGGTTGTAACACAAATCAATGAAGTACCAATCACTATATGAATTTGGTAAAGGAATTGAACTAAGAAGAAGATATATAACATAAACATACATAAACCAAACGTTTCTTCTCTTTCTTCTCTTCCTTTTCACGGCGCGTAGGGCGTCTCCAAGTCATCTCCTCTTTCCATGGGTGCGCAGCTGACCTTGCTGGGACGACCCGGATCTTCCACCATTTGTCTGCGCGACTGGCTGCCAGCAGTGTGGGAATTGGCGATCTCTGATAGACCAGCTGGTTTATGGCATGCCAATTCTGGCCATTGTAGTGGACGACCAGTGAAAAACATTTCCCTGCCAGGCACCCTTAAAAGTGGTGCCATGGATTCACCTGCTCTTTCGTCATTGCACCTGGCGACCATGCCCCAACTTGCCCAACAAACCAGCAACAATGGACCTTTCTGAAAGGTTGGCGAAGTTACTGTCGGCTGATTTTCCACAGGCACTATACTAGAAACCATGTTTTCATATTATCTGAATTCATCTGCTGGATTTATCTCAGAACATTTGCAAGAAACCGCGTGGTTGTTTTACCATCCAAATGTAAAGGTCTCCTTTGAGAAGTCTCTTCAATTCTCAGATTGAGGTATGGGCCTTTGGCTTTCAATCTCTGGGTCTGGGAATGGCTGCTTGCCAAGCCCAAAATCAGAACGGAACCCTGGAACCCTGATGCACTGCTGTTGGGTTGCACATCTAGGTCAATTCTCCAGCTGGGAAACTGGAATGCGTTCCTGAACAAGTACTTGAGCAAGTGGAGGTCGAGACCTAGTTGAGAACATACTGCCAGCAACACCAGGGATAGACAAGTCAAATGTGTAAAGCAGTACTGCCCAATACATCCACATCCGACACTAAAGCAATCTTTAGACGCCCAGGCTTCAAGTCAAAGATCCAGCATTGTTCACCGTTCAATCATTCTTGGATATCCCTTCAATGACTTTTGTTGCCATACTTCTGTGATGCTTCTATCACAACGGTACTCTTAGAGGCCCTGAAAACAATCTTAGCTGGGTAGTACCCCCATAACAAAGCAAACAAATATACCATTTTCACCTGAGCCCTATTCAAAACCCTCTGCCATTCCGTTCTGCTGATGATGTTGATTATCCCCTCTAGATTAATATAATCCAATAGGCTCATCGACCAACCATCATTTATCATTGCGTATCCCCAAATTTGGGATGGTTAAGGAAAAATCCCGAACTAAATGGCGATTGACCCACTATCAACCACTCATGATCCCCATTCATATCAAATTCATTCATATTGTTAACCATTAAAATTGAATAAATCAGAATCATTTAATTTCTTAAGATTGGAATTGGAATCTAATTATTTTAAAGTGGTTAATCCAATAAAAAATAGGTTTACATATACTGCACACCCTGGGGTAAAGTAAACTTCAGCAATCTTTTTCACCAGGACGTGCCTCCGCTTCCAGCGCTTTCTTGGATGGGATGAAAGCCGCGAATCCCTGTCCGGTGAGCTGCACATATGAATATCATAGGGTTAGACCATGAGATGGGGACATTATGGATAGACATACCATTCTTCCTTATATCAAATAATATCAGAGATATACTATGGATGTTAATATCATTACAATAGATAACATTACGGATATCTAAATATCTGATATGAGACATAATATGATTCTGGCGATATATCAATGTTTATATGAAATAAATTAGATAAACCCCCAAATATGGGAACATTATCCTTATCCTATATGGATTACTATCAGGTTTTATTTACGAGTCATATCTACGAATAGATGGTTATCCAACCATCATATGGCTTACACACCTGAGATACCGTGCAAACATGGGATGGCCAATCTTAGTTATCCCATGATTTCGTGTAGCTGATTTGTACACAGGGTGTTTCCACTCGTGGCAACAGCTTGGGGTATTGATTCAACCAATCATTGGATTGGTCTAAGGGAACATTTACAGGAAACCATTAATTTTCCAATGAAATATAGGGCTTTCCTGAAATTCTTCCCGTAAACCAATCCATTGAACCAAAAAAGCTTTACACACTTGCTGCTAGCGGAGCTGGAAAAAACCGGGTGAGATCATAGTTGGAGGTGTCCTAAAATAGGAGTACCCCTAAATCATCCATTTTAGTAGGGTTTTCCCTTATAAACCATCCATTTTTGGGTATCTCCATTTAAGGAAAGCCCCAGTTGGGTAGACATCCAATGGTTGGTACTTGAACCTACTCAAGGTGATGGATTGACACCAGCTATCCGCAAGGAATCTCAGGGTCAGTCATACCAAACACTCCACTTTGCTGGTGCCTTCAACAAAATGGGTCAATATTGGTCAATACTCGTGCCAAACTGTAGATACTCTTCCAAAAGCGACCTTTTCGTGCTAAGGGGCTAAAGGCGAAAAGCTCAATTCATTTTCATCGGCCATCCAACAGAGTTTCCCCATATTTTAGATCCCTCACTCCGACATGGTTCAAAGTTGTATGTTCTTCTTTCAGCATTCACTTCAGCATCAAACATACTTATACTTAAAGTGAATCCAAGTTGTATGGTTTTCAGCACTCACTTTTTGATTTTTTGATGCCCCCAACTTCTGATGCTTTCAGCCACTCATCGAAAAACGGCGCCGGAGAGCCTCGTTTGGATGCCCCGTGGCCCGAAGGATCTGGCATGCGGAGGATGGAATTCCGGATGAATTTCGAAACCCTGCGAAAAATGAGTTGTTTGATGATTATTGAGTTGTTAGTTGCTGTTGGGAGACTTGATGTTTGTTGATGATTTAGTATTGATAAATATTTGCTTTCTTTCAGTGATTATTGATGTTAGTGTCTGGAGGGACTTATAAATCCAATTGTTGACCAATTATCAATCAACTAAATGAGGGGGATCATGGGGGATCTATAAACCCTCCGAAACGAGGTTGGATTTTTGAGTTTACGACAATACTTCTCATGAAGCACTTGGGTTATTGGGGATGAGATACGCCGGAACCGCACATTCACCTGCCATCGTGGTAGGTTGCAACCCCAATACGCGGAGTTTCTGTCGCCAATTACCAAGTACTCATCAGGCATCTACCGTCGAATTGGACGTTTCCAATGCTTTCTGACACACAGCCCATAGTTGGCCACCTGTTCCTAGGTTTCAATGATTTTCAGTGGCTTCTCTGGGAAGTTTACTGGGAACCTCTTAATCAGTCCTCCATTTGTGGTTATTACATGTTATTACAATTCCACAAACCATGTTTGTGGCACTGGCGAATCCCCGATCTCTTGCCCTTGGTCAGCTGTCATCAAAGTCGCAGGATTCTGTTTCACGCAGCCAGGGGTCTTGGTCCCCATTCTCAAGCGACAAGACGATCCTCCGTGGCGATCTGCAAGTCGTCAAAGCGATTGCGGAAGACATAGAGGCCCCCATACACCGAGAAGAGGTACCTCGTCTCTCCATTTTTCCTTTCAAGCTGGGTTAGCACATGACGCCCTTCCCTTGGAGGAAATGCTGCAAAAGGCGAACCGGCAAATTGATGCCAAACGCCTGTCAAGGCGCCTTGGAAGCCATGATTTGTAGCTGAAATGGCGATTCTCGACAAGCGAAATCCTCAAGGCTAATCTGAGATACCAAGCCAAAAAAATATGTTTCAGCTTGTCAGTTTATTGCTCATCAGCATGGCCAAAAAGAATCCACCACCTTAAAATTCACCAACATGACCCCAGTCCCTGTCCCGGCCAATGTCTTCCCCAGCCTCTCCAGCTGCTGCAGGTGGTAGAGGTTGAAGACATAGGATCTGCATCGGCCCAAGGGTGATCCCGCCAGCAAGATTCAAACTATTCACAGCAACTAGGAATTTGACAATTGTCTAATCCCGAAAGGAGACTTTGACAACTCAAAAAGTGGAGATCACTGACATGCAATAGTACATTACCTACCCGTCAATTCTGAAAGGAATTTGTACAATTTCGATTCTAACTTCAAATACTAATTGAATTGTCCTGCCAAAATTTCGAAGCACTGGCCCATCATTCACCACTGTCTTACCAGCTTAGATTGGCAATATCCCTATTTCGAGGTGATTAAATCCTCGACCCTGTCGGCAGTTTCTTCGATTTGTCTTTGGTTCTCAAAGCCCATTTATACATCACATTCTACGGCAATTTTGACAACCCCCCCGAATTATTCTTGGTGTATTACCCCTTGAACATTGATGATTGCCAATTGGCAAACACATACAACTTGCTGTTGGCAAATTCCCTGGAACTTAATTTCAAGCTGGTGCCCACGGATTTTGCACTTCAAAATGCCGGAACGATATGCATTTTGATCTACCACTCACCAGTTGGCCAAGCAGGTCATTAGCTTTCCATTTGTTCCCTCATGAAATTTTCTCCAAACTGAATAGTATCCGGCTCAATTGTTCTCTCCTATATTACCAATATATTCCCATGATATTCCCTATTCATTTTAGAAGTCCCCATTGTTCCACAAGAAACAGAGTTACCATCTGGTTGCCGCCGCATCTTGTTATACTCTTTCATGATATCTTCACTGTATTTCCGTTAATATGCCATTAAACCTTATTACTGTCCACATGGATCAAATTCATCCAAAATAATGTAGCATTAGTCCTATTAATGGGATATGAATGGGATAATATCCCATTAATATCCCATTTATCATCAGACATGGAATATTTCGATATCCCATTATTGCTAACCATTGGAAAAGTACCACATCACCTTCAACAAAGCTACTATGGGTTATCATCATCACCAAGAAAATAGGCAGCATAAACTAACCAATCAATTTCTTAATATCTAATATTCACAAATTACTTATATAGAATTGGTGAACATATTATTGGTAAAAGTAATTTCCTAACACTATATCAATTTTCCTGTATTAGCAAGGTTGCTCCAAACACCCAGGTACAAGGTAAATTGGCTAAAATATTGGTACAATGACTAATTTACTGGCCTCATCACCATGACCGAAACATTGTCCGTGCTGGTTCTCAAGGCCTGAAGCAGCGGCAAAACCGTCGCTTCCAGTGGATTTCATGGGATGTGGGCACACCCCAGCCTCTTGGGCGAGAAACGCAGCCTGCATTGGCATCATATATCAAGATGTATCCAGATCAGTGCAGGCTGCGACTTGTTGAGGACACTTTCTAAGAGTTCGGGTGCCGTGGGATCCGGCGCAGCTGCCGCCATTTGGCACACACGTTGGTGAGGCCTCCATCACTTTCGACTCCAGTTGGAAGACCGCCGAAAGCTGGACCTGTCGCCATCATTTTATTGAGTGCATCGATGGGCAGGGCCTGGACTATTCATTCCCTATTCTTCCCGAACCTGTCACCGGACATGGACCCCCTGGAGAAGGGCTCCGGTTCCCCGGTGACTTCCCTGCCTTGCCGTGCTGGCCCCCGTGGCCGCGCAGCTCCGGCGCCGCGGGAGCAGTGTGAGGCAGCCAATGCTTCGGTGGCGTCGAAGGAAAAGGCATGACCCTGGCGGACTTGGAGCTATCTATAGAAACGAGAATAATGAACATCTATGTATATATAGCCAAATATACATGTAAAATGAATACCATTGAAAATCTCAAGACAATGTCTGGATAAAGGGAGAATATCTTACATGTAGAATGTGTGTATATATATATAATGTATATATATATATATGTATGTATACATATGATTCTATCTATACTTAGCTACCTACCAATTTCCTGTGGATTCAAGTACCTTCTTAGGAAGTATTTGGGCCTTTGATGTAGGGGCAAAGTATCCTCCCAGGAAGTGTTTGGATCCATAGGGATTCAATGCATACGTTGGACATCTTATGTTGGTATCGACAGGTATATATCCAAGATCTTGAAAATAAGTAAATATGTGGGTGTATGTAGGAGTGTACCCTAAAATGGGAAAATTCGGAGTCAACAATCAAACAATAGGAATTTAACCAATTAATCATGGAAATGGGTTTGTCTGCAGTTGGGGTATACTCCCAATTGGATCTTTTAATAGGGAAATTATGATTGTCCACTAGATTTTTTAGGTACCTTATGTTTGGACAAACCCGCATGTGTGCACAGGTTTTGATATGTAGGTATAGGTGTATCTAGGTGGATATATGAGATATTGGGTAGATTAGGACAGAGTTAGTACTGCTGAAAAATGGGATCGTGTCCCGGATGATCGGATATCTATGGGATAGTACTGGCTTATGTCAATTAGGATGTAATATAAATAAGATAGATCGATGGACCCTATATCATTCATCACCCCTGGGATCCACTTCAGAGGGACCGTTATTGGGACAGGCAGCCAGGATGTTAAACAATCCAGAAAATTAGGGAAAGTTGCCAAAACTTCAGAAACATTCCATAAAGTTAGAAAACATTAAAGAAAAATCCAAATAATTCTAAAAAAATAAAAAATACAAAAAACATCCTTCTAAACAATTCCGAAAAATTCGAAAAAAAAGCCAAAACATCCAAAAAAAATCAAAAAAAATCAAAAAAAACAAAAAAAATAAAAACAAATAAAAAAAATAAAAAAATCAAAAACAAATCAAAATAATTCAAAAAAACAAAAAATCAAACAAATTCAAACTAATTCAAACAAAAAAAAAATCAAAATAATTCAAAATAATTCAAAATAATTCAAGAAAATTCAAAAAAAAAACAAAAAAAATCAAAAAAACATCAGGTATTTTTTAAATATTTTGGAATGTTTTAGAATGTTTTAGAATGATGGCTCAACCCCTCAAAATGTGCCAATGAAGGCCCTTGCCAATGAAGGTCCCTATTCCCATAGAAGAATATATTATGTATTTCTCCATACACCTAGGATATAGATGGACATAACTTAAAAGGAAGTCTAATGTCTGAAGAATATCTGAAAAAGTGGACTGATGTTTGGATGTAGTGATGGATATCACTGATATCACCCACAATAAACATCAACAAAACCCCTGTAACTTCCATGGACATTCGAAGGACTCCCCCACAAAGGTGCCCCAATTTGAACAGCCCGAACACTGAACGCCATCACTCCCAGGTGCCATAAATAGCTAAGTTGACCTAAAACTTGGTCAACTAGGGTTTATGCGGGGTATAACCATAGTTAATGGGTTTATCAACCAAAAAAAACATCAAAAAAAGGGGCCTCACTGAAAGGGGCCAGATCAACCATTTCAGACAATGGTCAACCATGGCCAATCTCAAATCACCTGCCAAAAACACAGCTGTTTGGTTGGTTTGGGTATGTTTTGACGCATGGCAGAAGATTAAACTGCTAGAGTATTTAAGTATTCAAGGTAACCTAGCAAGTGCATCAAATATATAGAAACATCCTGGAGTACATTGAAACACCATATCTTGAAGTAGATAGAATATGGAAATCTGAAAGAGTCCTACTGACTTTTCTTTTTAAAATTTGCATATTCTATCTACACCAGGATTACTATATATCACCCAGTCCATTCTCCCATTCATATTTGGAGGTTTCCTAAAATAGGGGTACCCCCAAATCATCCATTTTAAATCCGGATTTTACATTATAAACCATTCATTTTTGGGTACCCCCATTTTAGGAAATTCCCATTTTGATATCCAAGGTATCCCCAGTTCACCCAGCAGAAAAGTCCCCCAAGTCGCCTGTCCGATGCCGTCCTTGCCGGCGGGGGATTGGAGACTTCCCCCGCTTGAGTGGGAGACTGACCCTCTGAGAACTCAACGTCGCGAAATGGAAAATCACAATCTCTAATCGCTAAATCATGATAAATCATCTAAACATGAGCCATTTTCCATAGCTATGTTAAAGAACTTAAGGGTAGCTCATTTGGACCATCTATGGAATGAGTATGGGAAAAAAGGATAAACACGAAATTTGGGACCTTATGATACCACTGATGAAATCAATAGGATTCTACTTTCTCTCATTTTGGTGATTTCCATTCAAGTTGGCAGCAAAATCTGACCTTGTTGAGTGTTTCTCAATTTTCCCAATTTAAATTTGTCGGTTTGGAGATGTTTGGAGATATAATGGGATTTAGGGGTTTGCCTTTCCTTAGCATGTTTAGCTATTTGGTCTCCTAGGGGATTTTTTGAGTTAGATCCACAAGTTCGTTTACAGCGGTGACATCAGAAAAGGTCTCGAGCTTCAAAGCTGTCAAGAGGAACGGCTGCCAAAAGCAAGAGATGTCGAGGGCAAACCGGATCAGGAGAAAGTGGAGACAGGATGTCCACAGAAAAAGATGTCAAGGAGAAAGAGGCGTCCAGACAAGGAGTTGTCAAGAAAAAGGGATGTCAAGAGAACGAGTTTCCAAGAGTTTCCAAGCGTTTCCAGAGATCTCAACAGAGTTGACACCATCAACGGCTTTGGCAACCTGGTGCTCTGGCTGCGTTCCAAAAAAGGCTTTCGAGTCATAGCAGGGTCAGTTCATTTTCTACTGATTCTGTGGATCCTGCCGCCGTGGTCTGCCGGCCCCAAACCCCACCTTGATCTCTAACTGGTCCAAACACACCTGCGGGCCCCGAACCAGGTCTGACTGAGCGACATGTGGAAAAGGTGAAGGAATAAAGATTTGTATATGTTATATATATATATATAACTATATAAATGGATCATGTCAATCCAAGTTGCCTTAATTCGGGAAAATCACGGCATAACCAAGGAAAATGGTGGTTTAAGTAGAGAGTATGGTGACTTACTGTGGTCCGGGGGTTGACATCAATCTTACTGGAGATACTGCGCTGAATGGTTATGTGTATGCGAACGGATCCGAGAAAACGAAATGATAGTGATACCTGTCGATAAAACTCAATATAATGATGTGCCAGATCAAATAAAACAAACCAAGAATCAACAATAGAGGTTTAACCAACAAAATCTATCAAAATCTTGAGTTCAAACATAAGGGAAACGCATAAACAATGGCATATCATGGCATTGAATGATATTTTGATAGGATAAGCTCCAACCCAAATAGAGGTTTTACCAGTAGATTTGTTTGTTTTCTTATGCACTTGGACTTTGTCCCTTAGCAGGTTTAGATGAGAACATAGCTGGGTCGCATGGCATACGACGACTCCTGATTTTCATCCAGAAATGATAACTCTGAACCTCCAACACCCATCCCTGGTAAAGTTGCGCGATAAAATCAGATTTCACAAACCTGATCTGTTGGCAATTCGAAGGAGAATGTCTAAAGTAAAGTGATTTACTTCACCCCTGTGCATTTGGAAATAGATGGACCCATGTTGATGGGCTTTGGTCAATCCCTACTGTTCTTTGATCCTGGAGCAAGGCGCCCTTTCTTGCAGAAAGTAGCATCGGGTGGTGCCCATGGGTCATTCTGTCCACATGACATGTAATGTGACAACAACAGGAAGGACAGAGCTACAAATATTGGAGCTGCAGCTGAATTGCAGAGCTGTCACCACCATTGTCTGGATCCCCCCAGGTAACGATTGATTTATCAGCCAAAATGGCAGCAAAGGCAGACCCCAAAAGACCGAACGTGCCATGAACTTGTTCCACGTTTTTGAGCCGATCTTGAACTGAAGAGCTGTCGCCACCATAGTTTGGATTGCCCCAAGTAACGACGGATCCATCAGCCAAGACTGAAGCAAATGCACCTCCGATAACACCAGGTGTGCCTTGAATTTGATATACATCCTTGAGCCTATCTTGAACTGTGGAGCTGTCGCCGCCATAGTCTGGATCACCCCAGGTAACCACGGATCCATCTGCTGAGAGGGCAGCAAATGCCCCTCCTGTGGCCTGAACTTGCCGCACATTTTTGAGCTGGTCTTGAACTGCAGAGATGTCGCCGCCATCGCCTTCGCCCCAGGCAACCACGGATCCATCAGCCAAGATGGCGGCAAATGCACCCCCATTAAGACCAGGTGTGCCCTGAACTTGCTGTACATGCTTGAGTTGGTCTTGAACAGCGGAGCTGTCACCACCAAAGCGTTGATTACCCCAGGTAATGACAGAACCATTGGCCAAGATGGCCGCAAATGCATGACCTGTGGCCTCAATTTGCTGCACATTTTTGAGCCTATCTTGAACTGTAGAGCTGTCACCGCCATAGACTGGATCACCCCAGGTAACGACGGACCCATCAGCCAAAATGGCAGCAAATGCCCCTACTGTGGCCTGAACTTGCTGTACGTTTTTGAGCTGATGTTGAACTGCAGAGCTGTCACCACCACTGGCCGTGCCCCAGGTAACTACTGACCCATTTGCCAAAATGGCAGCAAATGCCCCTGCTGTGGCCTGAACTTGATGCACATTCTTGAGTTGATGTTGAACTGAAGAGCTGTCACCACCTAATTCTGACTCACCCCAAGTAACAACAGATCCATCTGCTAAGGTCGCCGCAAATGTGGCAGTTGTGCCCTGAACTTGCTGTACATTCTTGAGCTGTTCTTGGACTGCGGAGCTATCAGCCCCGTATCTTGAGTCGCCCCAAGTCACGATCCTGTCACCTCCACAGCACCATATTGCAAAAGCTGCCGATGTTGCTGCCACTTTGGGCTGTTGTGCAACAACTGTTAAGTGCGCTCCTTCTTGGACCCCTGCAGTGAGCAAAGAGTCCCCACGCCAGAGTCTCACCGCAACCACTTGGGAACGAGACATGTACTTGAAGCATCACTTGTTCAGGATAGCAAATGAGTTCTAGGACAAAGCCAAATACTGGCCAACCACTGTATTTTTAAGGATGCTTTCAGCGTCAAACCCTGTCAATCATTGGTTATATCTCCATTTTTTCTGCTCAATATCCTCAAAGATTTTTGTTCATTTCCCGCATTGAAACTGACATAGATTGGGGTAGTCTCTGGCAATGTAACAGTTCGCGATTGAAAATGGTCCCAAACTAGTTCGATTATTTTTACCTCTAAAAAATGGTGATTTTCGACAGCTATGGCTATGTAACAAATTCCGAGAAGGTACCAATCTTAAATGGACTATTACCAATGATGAACCACTAGAATGCACCAACCAATTTTCCATATTTTCCATGTATTTCTTCCTCACTGGAATACAGAGACCCTTTCTGACCAGAGAATATCTCCAATTTTTGGACAATTTTTCTCAAGTTATCAAGCTCATGAGCCACAACTGCAGCGAAGTTTTGACTGAAATGACGCAGCTTCTGACAAAATTTCCAGAATCAAAGCAGTTGGGGGATGCAGTAAGTTGGTTCGAGCTAGGATAACCTTATGAATGGTAGTTGTGACTCTAGATGGGGTTTATACGTCAAATTTATATCTACAACTCAACGGGTCCACATTGTCCCCCATGAGTTGGGATTTTCAAGTGGCAATTGAATGGCTCAAAGATGCTGAAAGGCTTCGTCCCAAAAAACATGGGTACCCACAAATCCATTGGTTAAGCATCTTTTTCCCCATGAAATTGCCACCTTTTTGGGGCATTCCTCATTTTCAGACAGACCCAAATCATTTTCGAAGCGATTGGTGCCACGTCACCATATTCTTCGGACAAATTCGCAGGGCAGAAGTTGTGTGATTATAATTTCTCAAATAACATCATACTACAATTGAATGGTTTGCAAAATTCACAATCCGAATTGAAATGGAGAAAACCTGGTATGACTCACCTCGTAGCAAAATGAGGGGGAAAATGTTGATAAAGAATTCGATTGTTGGGTGCGCATGGGTGCGCCAGTTTAAGATTGACATTCCCACATAAAGACCCGTTGTCAAGGGGTTTTGACCAAATACAGCACCTCAAATCTGATAGTCTGGGTTGTTAGGAAGAATTGCTTGAGGACACTTTCAATGCGATACCCCTGAACTTACCAAGTGAAACCTTGGAAATCATTAAAAAAAAAAACTGTGGCAGCTGGTCTCGTATATCATTTACGTCCATTCCTAGATTCTTGGACGGACATCATAGTCGCCCATGCATGGCTAGAAGTCTAAAGTTCACCGATTGATCAACCCAAAAACCAAAAACCAAGCGTCGGCTCCCTACTCTTCCATGGTCCGCAAGGCGCCGTTTCTTGCAGAAAGTCGCATTTGGCGGTTCCCATGGGTTCTGTCAACATGTAATGTGACAACAATAGGAAGGAGAGAACTACAAGTATTGGAGCTGCAGCTGAATTGCAGAGCTGTCAGCACCAGTCTCTGGATCGCCCCAGGTAACAATTGATTTATCAGCCAAAATGGCAGCAAAGGCAGACCCCATAAGACCGAACGTGCCATGAACTTGTTCCACGTTTTTGAGCCGATCTTGAACTGAAGAGCTGTCGCCACCATAGTTTGGATTGCCCCAAGTAACGATGGACCCATCAGCTAAGATGGCAGCAAATGCACCTCCTGTGGCTTGAACTTGCTGCACATTTTTGAGCTTATCTTGAACTGTGGAGCTGTCACCGCCATGGTCTGGATCACCCCAGGTAACCACGGATCCATCTGCTAAGATGGCAGCAAATGCATTTCCTGCGGCCTGAACTTGCCGCACATTTTTGAGCTGGTCTTGAACTGCAGAGCTGTTGCCACCATATTCTTCATTGTTCCAGGTAACAATGGATCCATCAGCCAAGATGGCAGCAAATGCCCCTCTTGTGGCCTGAACTTGCTGCACATTCTTGAGCTTTTCTTGAACTGCAGAGCTGTTGCCACCAAGGTTTCGATTGCCCCAAGTAACGACAGATCCATCAGCCAAGATTCCGGCAAATGCACCTCCAAAAAAACCAGGTGTGCCCTGCACTTGCTGCACATTCTTGAGCTGATGTTGAACCTCAGAGCAGTCGCCACCATAGTCTCGAACACCCCATGTAACGACAGATCCGTCTGCTAAGGTCGCCGCAAATGCCCCTCCTGTGGCCTGAACTTCCTGCACATTCTTGAGCTGATGTTGAACCTCAGAGCAGTCGCCACCAAGGTCTGGATTGCCCCAAGCAACGACGGATCCGTCAGCCAAGATGGCGGCAAACGCACCTCCAAAAAGACCATGTGCACCCTGCACTTGCTGCACATTCTTGAGCTGAGCCTGAACTACAGAGCTGTCGCCACCATAGTTTGGATTGCCCCAGGTAACCACGGAGCCATCTGCTAAGATGGCAGCGAATGCCCCTCCTGTGGCCTGAACTTGCCGCACATGTTTGAGCTGATCTTGAACTGCAGAGCTGTCAGCACCGAATTCTGGGCTGCCCCAAGTCACAATCCTGTCACCACCATAGCACCAAATTGCAAAAGCTGCCGATGTTGCTGCCACTTTGGGCTGTTGTGCAACAACTGTTAAGTGCGCTCCTTCTTGGACCCCTGCAGTGAGCAAAGAGTCCCCATCACCGCAACCACTTGGGAACGAGACATGTACTTGAAGCATCACTTGTTCAGGATGCCAAAGCCTCAACGAGGCCCAAACCCTGTCAAAAAGTGAGTTTAGGTTGCTTACGTGGCCAAATGATTACCAATGAAATTAGTCTCGCCAGATTGAAACCTGGTTTTCTCATGCACAAATGCACACTCTCTCAATATTTGTCAATTATCGACCTATCGAGCCACAAATGCTGCCACAAGCGCAGAGATTTTGGTGGACCATCCTCCGTCAACAGAACTCATCCAACATTCCGGCTGTGACCCGAAGGGTAGATACCACAGAGTTGAGTCATTTTACCTGGTGGTTGAAAAACCTGACCTATCCCCCCAAAAAAATGTTAGAAGCTTTGGGTAGCCTCTTGTTAACCTTCACTATCTGCTGTTGGAGGGTGGTGATGATAGCCTAAGATGTTACCCTTTGTATTCCAAGCTTTCCATTTTCTGGACACCGCAAACTTGGGGCTGCCCAGTTCTAGTTCTGGACATCGAAGTAAATTGGACGTCCCAATTTAAGGAGGTGACCACCATGGCCATACAAGTCTGCAATGATCATGATCGCAACTAGCAATGGTGGTACGGTACTTCAGGAGGTTACCACTATTGCTCTTATTAGAACTAAACAAACTCCACCCCCTAGTTTTCACCAGTACTGGAATGACCATTTTTTTCGTTTTTACAAATTTCCACACCATCAGAATTGGCCATTTCCGTTTCCACACCGACGATGGCATCACCTGCAACTGCGCGGGCCACTCGTCGTTGCTGGGATCCACCGCGATCAAACGATGGAAGCAACCCGCGGCCTGGCGAGGAAGTGCTTTAGGAACGGCCTGGCAGTTCCAAAAAAACGTGGCAGTTGGAATGGGGTTATACTATGTTATACTGGAGAAGTAATGGGAATATATGTGTCCATATATGTATATCTTATATGTCATTTTATAATAATATATATATATATTGGGGATTCAATAATTTATGATGATCTAAGAACTTGAAACACCATGGTTGTATGGGATTTCGGCGGCTGATTACCTGGGATGTTGACGCGATTTAACAGTGATTTAAACGAATATTGGCTGAACCGTCACCATCCAGCACTCATCAACAGGGGTGAGATATGACCACCACCAGATCCCCAGATCTTCGATAATTAAAAACCCAGAACATCTACATAACTGATGATTGAGTCCCATTGGAATCCCAGTTACACATGACTCAAATTAATTGCTAGATAAAATCCAAGTTAGAACCCATGGTGATGATTCAAATACCAGTTATACTCCAGATAATTATAAATCGCAGGGCGCCTGGGACCAGTGGCACTGACGCTGATGTAGCCGGCCCAACAAGCGTAAGGCTCCAACCTTTCTGAAGAAAGTGCTGGGAATGGATGTTGCAATGGACCCCCCCCCCCAGTTTTGTATGTTAACATTGGATGAGCTTCACCCCATCAACTAGTTCGATATATTTACATACCTTTGCGTTTTTTCACCCTACTTGGCCTAGTTATAAATCAACTTAGCTAACGAACTGTGGCACCATATTGGGAAGTTCTTCAGAAATTGAGATTTACCAATCCCAAAAATGGTGGATATTTCACCACCAAACAGAGGGATTTTTCACCACTGATTGAAGCACTGGATTCGTGGAGGTGTCCAAAAACAAGTGACTTAGCCTCCGGTAAACTAACAGTTTGCTGTGGAAAATCACCATGTTTAATGGGAAAATCCACTATAAATGGCCATTTTCAATAGCTATGTTAAATTACCAGAGGGTAGCCAAATCTGTGCAATTTGAGTTCAGAAACTGGTTTTTCTACACAAAGGGATGGGATGGAGAGAACTTGAGATAGACCCCACTTTGGCGATAGGATGCGATTGAACCACTCCAAACCACCTTCGAGGGGGGATTTCAACAAGCTGGGCGGGGCCTCACGACCTGGTTCAGTTGAATCCAACTGGATCAGAAAAAAAAACACCAGAGATGCCAGTGAATCTAGTTATAGACCGAGGGGCCCACTTTTTGTGGGACGTGTTGCCAGAATACATCAGAATGGGATGGCAATTGACCAAATTCTGAGGCTTGAAGAAAGGACTCTTCAGGACCTTCCCACGCATCAATTAACCTAATGATGTCCTTTTTGGAGAACAAATAGCAGGGTCGGTTTGATATACCATGCATCAGCATTTACCAATGTTTCGGTCTCGGAACACAAAACTATGAATAATATGGCAGTTGAAGATGAGAAACACATCAAAGCATAGAAGTGAGCCATCCGAACGCGGTCTTCGAACATCAACAATGAGAAGCTTCGAAACAAACATGGGAATGAGAAGGTGGGAATCCACTTAACCAGATCTACTTGAGGGATCTGAAGGGTGTCCACTGAAATACGGGAGCCAATGACTAAAGTCTCCTAATCTCCAAAATTTGTTTTTTGGCCTGTTAGGTTACTATATCCCCTTCCATTTCGCAAAAACAATAAAAGACTACACTAAAATGTACCTCTCCAAGGTTTCCCCAGAAACTGGAACCACTTCTGTTTTTTGAGCCGTGTGGAACCAAGAACATGTCGAGCTAGAAAGTCCTTACGGCCATGTTTTACGGCCACCTCCTTGAGAACAAGTTGAATGTCGGTTTCATCCTCCCAGGGTTGAGCCGAAAAACTGATTGAAACCACCAATCAGAATGATTCCGGGATGTCAGATTTAGACGCGTTCCCCTTGTCACGGCACCTTGATGCACCTTGCTCCGATGGTACCCTTGGTCTCCATCCCTTCGGTTTCCACCCCTCTTGGGTTTCTCAGCACATCACCGTCGTTGGTTTATTTACTATGTGGACCCAACTATTGTTGATTGATATACCATTTATAAGCATGCTAACATACCAGAACCATGCTAAATACACAACTATCCTTTGTAGCATTTGCACAGGTGTGTAACCGCCCAGCCGCCCAGCCGCCCGCTGGGCGCTCCCGACGTGGTTGGGATCTTCCTGCAGGAAATTCACCAAGAGCCTTCGTGCCTCATCTGCCTGTGCAGTACAGAGAAAGTGGTGTTTCTTCATGGCTATACCATGACATACCTACACATGGAGGTACAATGAAGATATACTGGGGATAAAATAGTGATATAGTGTGGATAATGGGATATACAACCTAACAAATTGTTGGGGACAATCTCCAATCAATTGCCTCACAATCAGCATATTCCTGGGATATATAGCGATGATGTTTAGTTGGCATACCCCCTGGTACTCAAACATTGCTAGCTGGAGAATCCCTTGCAAATGTAGGTTTAAATGGAAAAATCATCTGACTAAATGGTGGATTTTCTAGCTGCCACGTCTGAGTACTGGAGGGTATCCACCAAATCACCAAATCTGGGCACTTCACCAACAATGTGGATTCAACCAACACTAAATGTTTTTTTTGTTACGCGTGTTTATCCACCAAAAATGCAAAATGCGGGGACTTAAGCAATACAAATGATGATTTGGGACTTAACCAACAAAAACCTGGAAAACATGGGGACACAACCAACAAACATGAGGATTAAAACTCTACAGACAGATACATATTTTGGGACTTTAGCTGAATCATGAGATTCCTCAACAACAGAAAAGGGCGAAATTGAAACTAGGAAGAACCTTCACTGTGCTATGTTGGTTTATGTGAAATTTCCACTCATCATGAGGGCACCAATCCCCCTAACACCACTATCTCATGACTGCTTTGCATCCAGCTTCCGGGTTCACTTCCGCATGACCACTTTGATGGTAGGCGGAGCCGGTCTGTGACTGGCTGCTGCCTGGGCCCTTCGCTGTTGGGCTGGCTTTGCGCTCTGCCACCTTCCAGCTGCGGGCCAACGGTGGCAAGCAGCTTCTGAGGTCCCGCACCAGCCGGTGCCGGACTTCGCACGATCCACTACGAGCTCTACTACCTGGTCTTTGACTTTGGGCATGACTGGGAAGCTGGAGACAGATAGATATGGAGTTCCCCAATACTCTGGGGCCAGTGAATCCTATGAGGAATATGAGGAGCGAGCCTGGGACTTATGGTATGGGCGAGCTGGACAAGATCAACTGCAGACTGCAACCCCGGTTCATCTTCGAGCTGGCTTGACTGGGTCCGCATGGGAGTCTGTGCGGAAGCTGAAGCATGAGATGCTGATCACGAAGGCCGAGAATGGAACCCCTTCGACTGATNCTTCGAGCTGGCTTGACTGGGTCCGCATGGGAGTCTGTGCGGAAGCTGAAGCATGAGATGCTGATCACGAAGGCCGAGAATGGAACCCCTTCGACTGATGGTATGAAGCTTCTGCTGAAAACCCTCCGTGATGCCATAGCTGATGAGGTGCCGGTGAAGATCAATGAGCTCTTCCTGACTGCCTTTTACTCTNTGATGGTATGAAGCTTCTGCTGAAAACCCTCCGTGATGCCATAGCTGATGAGGTGCCGGTGAAGATCAATGAGCTCTTCCTGACTGCCTTTTACTCTCCGAATGTCTGGAGACGCAACAATGAGACCATGCAGCAGTACATCGTTCGACGCGAGCTGGACTTCAAGAGGCTTGAGGAGACTGGGAATGAGACCAAGGTTTCCAACAACATTCGAGCGATGATGCTGCTGATCTTTGGAGGACTTGATGCAAAAGAGCAAGTGTCAGTCCTGAGCTCATGCGGCAACCAGTATGACTTCGAGAAGATCTCCCATGCTCTACGGCTGCTCTTTCCCAATGCTGCTGGCNTCAGTCCTGAGCTCATGCGGCAACCAGTATGACTTTGAGAAGATCTCCCATGCTCTACGGCTGCTCTTTCCCAATGCTGCTGGCAAGATGGTGCAGCGACGGGATTTCCTTGGATGTGGAGGAGGACGAACTATGTCATCTCAGTCATCAACTTTGAAAGCCAAATGGCGCACCTCCAAGAAGCACTTTGCTCTTGCCG
>BGPT01003795.1:7489-22548 GCA_003297045.1 Symbiodinium sp. clade C Y103
CCACATCCTATAGGCCCAGGCTCTGTTCAGTTCTATAAGCTATAGGTGTTTCAATTTTTGAAACTTCCGACCCCGGCTTGCCCGGGAACTACTTGTATAACACTGAATCTAGTTCGTCTTATCCTTCCATTGATTAGAATCCTCTACGGTATACAGGTGGATGATCAGAATATGCATTCCATCTTTCGCTTTTGATAGCTGAATATGTGACAAACTCCAGAAATGGGGATGCCCAACCGCATTTCATGGCCATCCCATAAAAACCTAAGGATGATAAATCATGGGACTGGATGGCCTATTTTGAGACATACTCACATCTCCGCGTCTCAAAAATTGGGAACCTCATCAACCATTCAACGGTTGATCAGATGTTCACGGGATATCCCGGTTATCCACCCATCTAGTTGGTCAAGTCGTGGATCACCTCCTGGATGAATGGAACCGGCCAGGCAGACCCTGGTGTGGCTGCCGAAATCGAGATGGCACCGGAGGCAAGAGATGAAGTTGCAGGGAACGTGGCCTCCTTCCTAAAATAGGGGTACCCCCAAATCATCCATTTTAATAGGATTTTCCATTATAAACCATCCTTTTTTGGGTACCCCCATTTTAGGAAACCCCCATATTTTGAGTGAATCTTCCATTTTGTGTGACAGGACTTGGCAGAAGCCGGTATCATCATCGGTTGAGGCCACAGCTCGGACAAGCAGGGAACGTATCAACATTCACAACATCATTGCAATATCTGCAAATGATCTTGTGGTTTGGTTCTGTTTTGCACAATGAACACACATGCATGTATGTATTACATATTGATACATTGTGATTTGCCTGGTTGTAGTTGCTTGATCTGAGACTTACCCGCAATCCGCGGGTGTCTGCCAGTGACATGTGATGTCTCTTGCTATGAGCCATCACAGGATGTGCTTTGCAGCGTATTGAGAGGAAAAAATGCGGTTCCTTGCAGTCTGAAGGGCTTGGATCGTCTAGCTCCAGCAGATGTTTGCAACCGCCGCAACTGCTTCTACTTCTCCAAAAGCGGAGGAGTGGTGCTGCGCGAGTGCATCAATTTGTAGATATTGGTCAATTAGTTTTTGATTTCGCATTCGTTCGCCACATCCTCATGGCCACTCAACGCTTCTGCTGAGCCCTTGCGTCCCTGCGCATCTTTGCGTGCCTTTTGGATCCGAAATACGCAGTTGACGTGACTTGTTTGGTGAAAGCGCAGGTGAACTCGGCAACAACTTGATATGTTGCAGGCGCCCAATTCAGTTGCCCTGGATTTGACACACGTCTCAAGATGCCACAAATACGACACAACAATTGTAACGCATTGTAAAGAACAAGAAGCCGGCGTGAATCTGCGCGAACATTCACAAATGAGATGGCAGTATAGCAGTGGCAAGACCCCACCAATGTGACAGGACCCACCCTACTCCAATGTGAAGCAAGCCGAGAGAGTAGTGGGAGCATGGGCGATCCAACAACAATGCGTGCGTGTGACCCTTTGAGCAAATCTCGGATTAGTAAACTCGAGTTGTATCTGGGTTCACCGACAAGTTAGTGGTAGAAAAGGATTGTACAGGTACCCCAAGTAAACGTTCGCCAATGGAGTATGCGAAGTTGGATTCTACAGTAGCGGATGCCTAATTTGCGGGTGTTGGTGGTGAGGCCCAAAGGGAAACTATGGAAATCAAATAACATACTTACGGTAATTAGTCAAAACATGTCAAAACGAAACAATTGATCTTCGAGGTACGAGCCTTGGTGGATGCGTAGTTCAGTTTCCCTATAGTCGTTGTCAGTGACTACCCGGTGCGCTTTCACGGACATTGGTCAAACTTGGACCTCAACCATTAGAAAGAAAAACAAAAACCGTTGGAACCAAAACCCAAACCTTCAAATTCCAGATTCCAAACTGCAGGCTCACAGCTTGATATGTAATGTTATTCCAGAATACCCACCATTGGATGGTGGTTTCTGATAAGCCAGCGTTCCTGGCTCCTGTGTCTGTACAAAATCATAGCGTAGGAATGGTTCGTTCCCACCGGGACGCGTACAAAGCAATGGCAACAAAGCAAATGCAAATTCGTTTTCACACCCATTTCAGATGTACTACGAATAAACCTGCGAACGAGTCCAAGTTGCATCCCGCCTCTTTCCCTCATTTCCGTCAGCCGCTCCACTTCGCTTCGCGTTTGGAACGTAAGAAAGGTGCGAACGCAGTGTAAGAGACGGACGACCAGCTGGGAGAAACTTAGGTGAGAACTCGGTGGGAATTGGTGGAGATTGATTCACTCCCGACGCCTCGTCCCGTCGAAGTGCATCAATCAAAGGAGGATTCCGGGGTCGTTCAACAGTTCTCTCGAGTACAAAGGGTGCTGATTGACCTAAGCCATTCAACTTATTCATTTTGAATAACTATATTGAAATCAGTTTAATGCATTCATGCAATTTCATCCCCCCGGAATTTCTTCTAAAAAATTTGGCGCCCCCAGTTATATCGAAAACTGCTTGGGTCTTCTTCGCAGTGCCAACAGAGTCGCAGCTTGGCCCTGGCTGGACACCTGTGCAGCGTCACCATCGTCGCCCTGGCTAGACAGCATCGCGACGTCGCAGCGTCAACAGCGTTACAACTTCGTTTCGGCTAAACCGCGTCATAGCCTCAGCAGCGACACAGTGTTGGTCTGGCCACGGAGCATCGCAGCATCGCAGCATCGCAGCGCCAACAGCGTTGCAATGCGTTGCAGTGTCGCGTCGGCTAAACATGGCTAAGCCGCGTTACAGTTTCAGCAGCGTCGCAGCGTTGGTTTGAATAGGCAGCATCGCAATGTAGCATAATGTAGCAGCGCCACGCGCATTGCACGCTCGCTTCCGCTAGACAGCGTTGCGCCGTCGCAGCGTATCCCGCCCCACAGAGCGGCACAGCGTCAGAGCGCCACAGCACCAACGGCTTTGGGCCATTGAAGTTAAATTACCCAGATCTCTAAACGACTATATTTTCCTTGTGATTTCCGATGTGACAAACTGTTTAGTCATGCGGCATAGATGGATTTTTGTGAGTTTTCAATGACACGCATTTTGCCAAGACTTTTGCAATATTTGTAATACTTGTTCGAGGCAATCCCAAATTCAGTCGTTTTCGTTTCATTCTCTAATTTGAGGAGGCCAAGTTGCTGGAACATGCGCGCTCGCATGCTTTGTTTGCCCTATAGCTCCGGTTAGGGTAAAAAAGGTGCTGGTAGGTTATGAGGACCTAATTAGCTTAATTTAAACTAATCAGGTTATTTCATAGGTTATGAAAAGAGTGGTTTAGGTTAGGATATTTTTTGGGCTCATCATTTAAATAATCTAGAAAACTTTTGGTCAATCATATAAATAAATATAAATAGCCTAAAAGTCCTTAGGGCAATCATATAAATAAGCTAAAAAATCTTTAAGTTAATCATATATAAATAACCTAAAAATCTTTAGGTTAATTATACACAGAACCTGAAAACTTCTAGTCTCAAAACATGCGGCTTTAGGAATTTTGTGTTGTTTTGAGCTAACTTTATGTCCACTTGGACTTGTCATGAGTCATGTTACCCGAAATTTCACTGAACATGTGAATTTTCGATTGAAATTTCATTTGATTTGTACATGTCAAGATGAGTTTCCAATTTGCACTGGGAACGTCGCTTGATATTTCACTTGATTTTTCAGATGGCATGATGACCTTTTGAACTTTCACTTGTGAAACTCCCCTTGTTGTCCACAGTTCATGAGGTTCTTGTCTGATAGTTGAAACGGCGATGTTGACATGGCACGTGACTTCTTCAGCTCATGATTTGTCTTGCAGGTTCATTTGGCATTCACTTGCAACTTCACTCGGCAAGTAAATTTTACCATCCAATTCTAACTAGCACTTGGACATTTCACTTGTATTTTTACTTGACCCCTCCAGTTAACCTGTGGTTCACTTATTATCTTCACATGATATTTCATGTGCCCGGAGGTTTTTGAGTTTGTCAATCTTCACCACAGGATAGAATTTTTTATAATTTTGGCACGACGTGGCTATGGCAATGCTCAAGATGTCAGACAAAAGGCTGCCTGCTGATCTCTTGGTGAGAACCAAAGAGCTCCAGCATGTCTTAGAAGATTGGCTGAGGGGCCACGGTTCGCAGGATGTCTGGAAGTCTTTGGGTTTGGGTTCCATTAAGAGGGTGGATTGCAAGGTGTCACCAATGGCCGCACTGCTGTGCGCAGAGGCTGCGGTTGATCTCTTGTCCGAACTCTTGAAGGTTTGCCAGAATGGTGTGCCTCCCAGGAAACAGCTGAGAGATGCTTTGGAGTATACTCAAAGGACTACAGGAGGATCAACTGGACAGGCCAAGACGACAGTGATTTCCTTGACAAGGCCGACACGGGACTCAGAAGCTATGCCAGTTGGGTCAAGGAGTTCGCGCTGAAGGATGATGCCCACATGAGGTTTTGCAGGAGGGTTTCCCTCAAGGAGACGGCTACTGTGGACAGCTTGCTTTCCCTTATGGACATTGATACTGCAGGAGACAAAACCTCTGCCTCGACTTGCTTGGAACTGGTGCCCTACAAGCGAGTTGCTTCTGAGAGGGCTTCTGCGTCCAAGGAAGCGCCTTTTGTCTTCAAAAGGATTTTATCCAGGAAGATGAGTGCTCGAATTCCTTTGCAGAACAAAGTGGATTCTCCATTTCCTGTGAGGTTCAATGTGGACTCAGCTGCAGTTTCTGCTTCGACACGGCCTATGGAGGACGAAAATGTGAAGCCTGGATGTGGGTTATGTTTCTAAAACACAGATCTTTGTTTTCGTGGATTGGGACCCGCCAGTGCAAAGTGGAATGGGACAAATGGAACTTGAAGCTTGACCATTCACATGACTCGTCACTTGGCCTTTCACTTGACCTGTCACCCTTTCAGGTGACTCTTGACTTAACCTTTCACTGGATTGACTTGATTTTTTCAATTAATTTTTCACTTGACCTGTTCACTTGACCTTTCATTGGACTTACTTGATGTTTTCACTTGACTCGATCTGTCACTTAACCTTATCACTTGACCTTTCAATTGCCCATTCCATTTGTGAAATTTTGCAGGATTGGAACCATATTTGGCCACTTGGGGCCAGAACCTTCTTTGGATCCAGCTGGAAGCGGCGCCTTTTCGTCTGCATTTTCGTTTGCGGCTGGGAAGAAAAAACCACCTTGGAGCGAAGTCTGCGCCTATGGCCGAAGAGGCTGCTGTTCAACCTCAACTACCTGAGGAGCTGGACTGGGATGAGTTAGGGCAGGTTTTGTTGTAGGCTGCCTTGGCCCATCCTGTGATGACCAAAAAAGCACCAAGGAAGAAACCAGCTGCTACAGCAGGAAAGGCGAAGGCGAAAGGGATGCGCAAAGCAAAGTCCAAACCCAAAGCAAAAGCAAAGGCGAAACCTGGGCACCACAGAACAAGAAGAAGAAGTCTGAAGAGGAGTGCAAGACTTTAAAACGCAAAAGGGTCAGAGATGCTGCATACAGTCCTGTCAAGAATGCAGCCTTGAAGGGTGGGTTGAGCCCTGGAAGGGCGAGGCTGAGGGGTGCAGAAGCAGCAGAAGCGAGGGCAAGGCAATATGACGCCCTTGGAACCTGAGCTGGACGAATGAGGGGTGGAAAAAGCAATGCAGTGGTTCACTTGCTGCAGGGAAGGCAAGGCACAGATTCACTTGAAACCTTCACTTGAATACATTCACTTCGAAAAATTCACTTGAGACTAGAAGGTTGTTTTTAAAATGAAACATTTTTTTTAAACATTCACTTGGACACCCACTTGAAACTGGAATCATGCAGTTGAAAGATATTTTTAAACATTCACCTGGAACATTCACTTGAAAGTTGAAACGCGCAGCTCCAAAATGTTTTTAAACATTCACTTCGCACATTCACTTGAACCTTCACACATTAAAATGGAAAGAAATCCTTGTAAACATTCATTTGAAACATTCACCTGGAACAGTCCCTGAGCAATGTTTTTTGCGTTTTTGTTTCCACTTTGGTGTCTGCAGCTTTCAGCTTCTTTAGGTGTTCAATTTTTGGGGGATAGCATAAATCAACATTGAACATGTGATAGGAAAAATTCACTTGAGACTTCATTTGGTTGGGATATCTATGTTCACCAGTGCACTTTTCAAACATGTAAACATAGTATTTCAGTTGTGCTAGTTCAGGTTCAGAAGCGAACATGATATAACATATATTCACTTGATTAAGTTTCCCTTGGCAAATTGACTTGGTTTCCTCGAGTTCACCTTGTTGTATGGTAAGCATGTGCTATCTGTTGCTGTTTAATGCAGAAGGCAATGCAGTGTCCAGGGGGCAAATGAAATAAGGAATTTGAAGCAAAATCATTTTTAGACAACATCATAAACCGTGGGTTCCTGTAGGGTTCTTGGAGAAAGCCATGAATTGCCAGCGCATCCATGTTCGTGGTCGACCCTTCCAAGCACAGCATGAACAGATAGAACAATTCTTCAGGGATGGAGGTTTCACCTGTGCCATCGACCGAGTGTGTCGAAAGGGGGCATGGCACCCCTATCAGAACAATAGATGTTCTGCTTTCACCTGGGTTCCATCCAGGGATGTTCAAGCGATAATGGATTCTAGTCGGATGATGTGGCGATGCGAATTGGAAGTCCAGGAGGCTGTGGACAATGTGCACGGCTTGGGACCTCCATACTGGCTGGTGAGGCAAGCTCAGATGCAAGAAGTCACTTGTTTGCATCACTTGTGACGTACCACTTGGTTGCAACTATGTGAAATTTGGGTTTGGACATGGGGAACATGGCAATTGAATTTTATTTATCTTTATTTGCTTGGACATTCACTTGGCACAGGTCAGGTTACTTTACCTATTCATTTGATAGCTTTACTTGTTTAATTTAGATTTGTCCTTAAATGTCCATGCAAACTGGATGCCTGAGCAGCTGTTTTGACCAAGATGTTTCACAACAAAGGTGGTGTAGGTGCCAAAATTTGACAACTTTGCAACAAGCCTTGTCCTGAGATTGGCTTTGCGTTACAGCTAGAAGTTTAAGAGAATGGAATTTCATCTGCTAGAATAACCGTGTGTGGTGAAAATACTTTTTTGACAATGCATAGGACTAACATTGTCATATTTTCACTTCAAAAAATAGGTCACTTGTCAAAGATTTCGCCTGAGACGATTTTCACTTGACATGTACATTACTTGACAACATGCCTGACAGAAACATTTCACTTGACACCTCCTTCACCAGGTTCACATATCTTTTCAAAGGTTCTTCACTTGATAGCGTTTTGACTTGACAAGCAACAATCGCATGTGAAACACTTCATGAAAACAAACCATTCACTTGACTACCATTTTCACCTGACCCACCAATAGCTTCACCTGTTTTTTCACTGGGTTCCACTTGTTCGTAATGATCTGTTCACCATGAAGCCAAGGCTCTTCTCAGAATGGAAACTGGGCAGATGTAGCGACAAGCAGCTACAGTGGATTCTGCACCATCAGAAAACGCCCTTCCTTTTTACTTGACCAAAGTCAAAGGTGCTGCCTTGGTTTTAATGTCAGCTTGCTGTTTGCCATGCACCTTGGAGGCAACTCTTCCCAAGGCACCTACCTCCCTTGGGGAGAAAGGAACCACCAGCACACCATGGCAAGACTGGAGGTTGAAAGGTGCAATGTTGAAAATTCTTTCATTTCAATAAGTTTCACCTGACCTATATTCACTTGACCCTCTTTTTGACTGGTGCTGCAATGCTGAGGGAGTTTACTGGGCGGCAGCTCGCTTCGGCCGCCTCGTTTTTTCTCGCTTCGGCCGCCTCGTTTTTTCTCGCTTCGGCCGCCGGTATAGGTCCACGGTAGGAGCAACATGGCACAGTGNACCCCCCTTCCCACACCCCCTTCCCCCCTAAATAATAAACCCTAAAAGGCTCTAAACATAGTCTATATCCATAGTCATGTTCCCTGCGGTGGCCAAAGTTAGTGGATTCTGGTGCGGTGGCCAAAGTGAGGAAAAAATAGGTGGCCAAAGTGAGTCCCTAACCAGTTTACTTTATTTTTTTCACTTGATCAGCATTAACTTGAACAACCATCTGGACCACAACAACAAATGTCTTTTAGTGCCACTTGTTTAAACCTCACTTGAGCTATATTCACGTGAGCATCAAATTGTTTATATTCTATTTTCACCTGATCTGCATTCACTTGACCAATCATTTGGATCACAGAAACAAATAGATTATAGTGTCACTTGTTCAATTTCACCTGAGCTATATTCACTTCAATATCAAATTGATTAATGTTGTAGTGGTAATGTTGCAACCCTGGATTTATTTTTTATTTAACCTATATTTTTTTATCCCTTCATACTGAATGCTTGTGCAATGTTGAAATGCTTTGGAAATACTTCGCAGCATAGGGAAGGCCTTGAACAGGCAGAGGGACGTTCTGATGAAGTTTTCCCCTATACTATTCTGCAGAGGATCGATTTTGTCACTTCATCATGACTCCGTTTACTCAAGGGCATCAAGGCTGCTGGAGACAGTCACTGTTGGGTCTTCAAAATGTTCTTTGTTTGGATGATGAGAATACAAATTTACCAGCAACTCGTGAAGAAATTTATCCATGGTTTTTGCGTGAGATGATGAAGGTTTTTGCAAATGAACGGTTTCATACCATCATGGAGACATGGCAACCCGCTATGGGCATGGACATTAGCTACGACAAGATGCATGAATTTCGTCTTGCAGCAACCGAGGTCAAGTTAGCCACACAGGACATTCATCTACATCATTTTGATGAAGATGCTAAACCAGAATCCCCCCATCCTGAACTTGAAACCCGACATGCTGGCGACCCAGAATTCAGGGAGATGGAAGATTTAGAAAAGACACTAAACAAGTTTGCAATCGAAGGTGATGATGATACCTTGGTTGATTTGACTATAGAGCGGCTCAGTATGTTCAAGCAAGCAACTATGAAACTCATTGGTGAAATCATTCATTTGGATAATGGAAATGGCAGTATGATTTCACCAGAAAGAGGAGCACTCTTCAAGGAATTTGTTATAGAAGGTACAAGGAAGCCGAGAAGAAAAGACAAAAAAAAAACAAAAAACAAATCCGGTGCTTCCACCTCCAGAGCATGTCAACCAACATCTGGAGAGAAAAGAAAGGGAAACCGATGGAAACTCCTTACAAAAGCACGAACCATCAGCAACTGCACGCTCCTCACAGAAGGAGGAAACAAGTGCTAAGAAGAAAGGACCTGAGAAACTACCAGCCAGAACCAGAACCCAAACTGTTCTATGGTTCAAACATGTCTGGATGTGAAGCGACATCTTGTGGCAAGCACCTCCAGCTCCATCGGTCTCCCGCCTCGCGCCCTGACGGGCCCCGAGGTTTGGACTTTTGCCTCTCCATTCTTCTGGCGTTTTGGGTTGTCTGCAGCACCCCCAATCCATCTGGTGGCAGGCAAGTACAAAAACTGTCCAAAAGCCAAGCATTGAATTCTCGCTGCGGAAAAAAACGCGGGAGAAAAAAATCAATCATACTTGGTTGAAGAATGGAAGTCCCACGGGCGCGTGTATTTCACTGATTCCCAGAGCACTGAGGACTTGTTTTCCAGACAGTCAATGGGAACAATGGGGTGGTTTCCATAACATAGGAAATCCACAATCTGAACATCAGATAAACATATGTTCTGGTATACACAGAATCGAATACAAGACATTGAGTTCAATGAGATTAATGAAAAATCATGGCATTAAGCATCTGAGATCGATCTCATGACAGAATACATCAACAGATTCAAGGACATTGATGTTTTTCGAACTTGTATTGCATTTGATTGTGTTGATCCTAGACTTGCATCCCCTACAGGAAGATTGGGATGTCATGGGCAATGCTATGGCTGACTACATCAAGCAGTACAACAAACTTCCATACTGTAGCATTCTTCAATCAATCGTTATGTCATTCTTCGGAGCTGGTGCAGTGACTGATGATGAAAAAAATCCTGAACATCCTCACAGATCAGGCAAAACACTCTCCTGTGTGCTTTGGAATTTGGGACATTGGTGTCGACAGAGGTTTTCAAAATATCCACTACCAGCACAGTTTTCAAAAATACTAATCATATGTTGATGTGAGCATTGATCTACATTATCAGAAGTCAGAAGGTTAATTTGGAAGATCGTCCAGTTTTCAACAACTACTTTGTCACCGCGATCAAGAATGTGGGTGCACACATTTTTTTCAACTGTGAAGAAATCTCCATATACCCATACAAAGAAGAATTTCTCTATGGTGGTCGGACGTATGCTTTCAATGACTACCATGGACCATGATCTACTATGCATGGCTCGTGTAGGCAAAGGTGGTTATGTTCAACGCATTGCTGGCTATGATTCTGAAGAAGATGGTGCCCGTGAACGAGATGTATCGTGGGCAATCTTTGAGATCAAGTGTGGCTGGACTGTTAATTGCTCAAAGCATCAGAAGAAGAAACCACTCATGCACGACTTTCTATGGTCAGAGCATGTGGCTACCATGTCAACCAGGAGAGGATTGACAAGTCTGCAGGAATTTGTGGGGAAACTGTTGCTACAATGGTTTAGGAGTGCATGAAGTATCAACATTGCAGGTGATGGAAACAAAGCTTGTTACTATCCAAGTCGAGCAAAACCATCTGTTCCCACTTATGAAAACTCACTCATTCAGTTCTGGATTGATCGATTTGTAGGATGTGCTACACAAGAACATCGAAAACACTTCAAACCTGGTTGTGCCCCAGTTCAAGTGAAACATTTCATCACAGCATCCTTCACTGACTTGATGTTTCTCAAGGACGACTTCTTCAGAATTTCAACCGGCAAGTGCACAGAGAAGCTTGCAAATGCAACTGACAAAGGTGATTGCTGTATGATGAGCATGGTGGAGTGGGGACATGCAAGGGTAGTGATGGAGGAAAAACTTGAGAATTTTGACGATCAATTCCATATGGATGAGGTTGGAGAGTTTACCTTTCAAGTGAACGAGACATGCCCCCACAACGACTCCAACATGTTTCTTCTGTACCCCAACGAGGAGGATTTTCACAATCCCTTCTTACTTCATCTTACACCTTTAGATGTCACTCACAATGAGGCAAGACAGTTCATTCCTCCAGAAACCAAGATGAAGAGAAAACAAACAAGGAAGGAGATTCAGAGAGCAAATCATCGCAAGAAGTATGAGAAGATTTGGGAAGAAGAAAAACAAGATGACGAGGGTCTTGGTTGAATCGGGAATCCTGGAGAGATTACACCGGCAATCCTTACTGGACAGCCCCTGGACAACAATGGGAAGACTGGACACAGGGTGATGACAACTCTGACTGGTGGGATCAACCTCGTCAGCATCAACGCTCTGGAAAACCCCGTGATTCCCAACAACCTCGTGGTCGTGGAAAAGGTCGTGGTGGTGGATCTTCATCAAGCTCATCTCAGGCATGGAGACCTCGAAGATAAGTATATGCTTCCAAGAAGGGAAGGAAATTCTTCTCTCTTTTTGCTGTGCACAGTCCGGGTACAGAGATTTCATCACTATTGATTTCACATTTCAATCAGAGACCATGTGCTCCTCTGAGGTGGAGATGATGTAAATGCTTTCACTTCCAAAAATTGCGAAATTCCCACTTGTAACATCTTATACCGAGTGAATAGCATACAGCTAGCACAGACCTCGATTTCTGTCCATTGTTACTTGAATGAGTAACTTTGGAGATCCGATTTCATCATGTTATTTTGTGTTTTGGTCTTTGTTTTTCGTTTGACCGATTTTCGAATCTTGCAACCTCAGTAGAAATATTTCACCGATTGCGCATTTTGCCGTGACAGATGGAGCGCCCGCACCTTGTCGAAAAATAATTCGAACTGATTCCGTGTCTTCTTTTCGACGTGTCTAATGGCATCTCACGACATTGACTTTGCATGAGTCATTTGTGCAGCGACCATTGTGCACACTCCGCTATCTTTTAGCCAACTTTATTCGAAAGCTTATGGGCTGGAAAATTGTTTCAATTGGGCATGACGAAGCGTAGTGCTCAACTCATTGCTTTTGAATTCGTGCCTGTGTTTTTGTTTTGGACCGACGCTTAAGGGCCATTTAGCATGACTATTGAGCAGTTTTTAAATGCGCTGTCAAGGCTCAAGACAGACCAATAAAGTACAGTCTGTGGGCTTGACACAGGCGAAAGCCTGAGAGTCTAAAACAAGTGTTGGCAGCCTCAGAAGATGCTGTAGCCGATCCTAGCTGTCTTGAATAAGACGCTACTGCCCCTCTTCAGCCCTCCCCCCGATCCCTCCTTCCCGCTTTTTAAAAATTATATAAATCAAAGCTTGCACGCTTGTAAATACACTACTCTACACACATGTCATTTGCATACATAGTTGTGGCTATTTCTTTGCGCACATCCAACAACAACAATCACCACAACCACAGCCACAACCACAACTACAACCAAAACCACAACCACAACCACAACCACAACCATAACAACAACAAACACAATAACAACAACCATCACAACAACAACCACCACAATAACAAACATCACAACAACAACCATCACAACAACAAACATCACAACAACAAAAACCACAACAGCAACCATCACAACAGCAACCATCGCAACAACAAACATCTTAACAACAAACGCCCCAACAACAAACACCACAACAAACACAACAAAAAACAACAACACACATAACAACAACCATCACAACAACAAACATTACAACAACAAACACAACAACAACAACAACAACAACAACAACAACAACAACAACAACAACAACAACAACAACCACAACCACCACGACCACGACCACGACCACGACCACGACAACGACAACGACAACGACAACGACCATAACGACAATCAGCACAATAACAACAACCATCACAACAACAAACATCACAATAACAAACATCACAACAACAACCATCACAACAACAAACATCACAACAACAAACATCACAACAACAACCATCACAACAGCAACCATCGCAACAACAAACATCACAACAACAAACATCTTAACAACAAACACAACAACAAGCACAACAACAAACATTACAACAACAGACATAACAACAACAAACATGACAACAACAAACATCTTAACAACAAACACAACAAAATGAAAGGTTCCAGCTCCAAAATGCTGCAAATAGCATGCAAAATGGAAGGTTCCAGCTCCCAAATGCTGCAAATAGCATGCAAAATGGAAGGTTCCAGCTCCCAAATGCTGCAAATAGCATGCAAAATGGAAGGTTCCAGCTCCCAAATGCTGCAAATAGCATGCGAAATGGAAGGTTCCAGCCCCCAAATGCTGCAAATAGCATGCAAAATGGAAGGTTCCAGCTTCAAAATGCTGCAAATACCATGCAAATAGGATGGACAACCTACCTAACCAGAAATCTTAAAAGAAACATAAACAAAAAAAATCCCAAAACAATTTCCTACCCATATTCCAGTATGGATAGTATATATATATATATGTATGTATATGTATATGTATATGTATATGTATATGTATATGTATATGTATATCTATATGTATATGTATATGTAAATGTATATGTATATGTATATGTATGTATAGGTATCCGGCTTGGTACTTTTAAGGAAAACCAACATAGATGTGGATTATCAGCCTTTCGTCCGCCCTATCCCTTTCAAATTTGGTTGTGCGTCTGTCCTTTGGGAAACAGCATTGCACACGTTTTTTTTTTGCGTGTGTCAGTTTTAACTTCGTAGAGGCAAACATAGTATGGATTATGGACTCAGAAATTCAATGCAAACTTCGGCGCCTATCAAGGGAAGGTATGCCTTGGTTTGCTTTAAAATTGCCCAAGTAGTTTAAAACAGAATTGTTCAAGGTCCATGGGAATGTCGGTAGACAACTTTGACTTCCCAACTTTGCTGTTCAGCAACGTTCAAGCGATACTGTACCTGTCTGTACCTGAATTTTTCTAGCGGGGCATTTGGTTGTTTTGGTGACGCATGTTGACGCCGTTGTCCACAAGTTGAATGTGAAAATTTGCTCTTATGGAATACTTGGCCTAGTGACGAGTTTGGGAAACGTTTTCGACATCTTCTGGCATGTGTTTTTGCTTATTTGTTCTTTGCATGTCATTGGGTTGTCGGGGGCGTTTCCTCACCACCAGTTTGCTGACGCTGATGCTCACGCAAGTCGGCTACCAATCTTGTAATGAAAATGTTTTACGATGGCTTCATCCATTGCCAGAGGGCATTTGAAGCCATTGTGGTCCAAGATAACGCGCCACTGGGCTGTGGTGGCCCCAGCACACGCTTGTCACAATAAAAATACCATTCGTTACAGAACGTCAAGGCATAGAAACTCATGCATCCAATCAAATATTGAAGAACAGGTTTAGATTTTACAAACGCCACAAAGCGCTAAGCACGATCCAAGGACATACTTTCATGATGATGGTTCTTTTTGGGGGTGTCATGTGTTTCTCATGGGCCGGCCGGGTACATGCCAGGAACTCAGATGCTGATTCTGGCATAACGGCGGCGCATGAAGAATAATGCAGATGGGTCAGTTGGGAACGGAGAGTGGGGGTTCATGCCAAGATGCCAGTGCCCCATTGTTTCTTACAAACCAATACATCCCCAAATCACGTTATATTTAATTAATAGTTGAAGCAAATAGAACCCGCACAAGGCAGGCTGCACATGGCTGCTGAAGTTTCCAACATAAACATGTGTTCTGTTCTTATAGGAATTTTGGGTCGTTTTTTCACCCGCATTTAGCTTACAGGGATTCTTCGACGGAGAGAAAAAGAGAGAGAGAGAGAGAGAGAGAGAGAGAGAGAGAAAGAGAAAGAGAAAGAGAAAGAGAAAGAGAAAGAGAAAGAGAAAGAGAAAGAGAAAGAGAAAGAGAAAGAGAAAGAGAAAGAGAAAGAGAAAGAGAAAGAGAAAGAGAAAGAGAAAGAGAAAGAGAAAGAGAAAGA
>BGPT01003798.1:2460-24837 GCA_003297045.1 Symbiodinium sp. clade C Y103
AAAGGTAAAGGAAATTCAGGAAGGAGGATAGCATTACTTCAGAATGGAATCCTTCGAGTGATCATTTTCACCAATTAATTGTGGTATTCCTCAAAGAAAATTGAAACTTTTGCATTATATCCTTTCCTACACTTCACTGAAACAAAAAAAATATCTACACCTGAAAAAAAACAAAAAACCACAGCCAAAAAGGTGGACCTGGGGGGGGGGCTAGCATATATATATATATATATATGATTTTACCATATATATATATATATATTTATGTAATGTGAAGCACAAAACCCATTATGTAGTATATGTCATGTTTTCCACCTGGTCTACTGCCTGATGATCCTTGTGAGTTTGGGAAAACAGTGCCCGCTGTCGACTTGCCGCTCACCGCGGCCACTGGTCCACGGGACTGATTTCGTATGATTTCGTTTTGTGTGTGGCCCATGGTGACCAAAGATTTGTGGGGCAGAGGCCTGCTTTTTTCATAGCGTACAGCAGTATGTACTGGGATATTAAATAGTGGGATATGTGGGCCAACCCCCGTTCTTGAAGGCAACATCGGTCGCACCTTCGACTTAAAGCGCGCAACCCAGAAATTCACCGGTGTGGGCTACAAAAAAGTCATTCTCTAATCTCATCAGGTTTTCGGGGATGTCGCGCTGCGAAGTTGGCCAGAAGTACAAGGTGCCCCAAAATATGTGAAAAGAACCTACTTGGTTAACTCGTGTTTTCACTTTGGACGTTTGTGCAGGATCCTGCTCGATGTTCCCGCAGTCGCACTCCAGAACCAGTTGTCTAAACCTCAAAATTTATCATTTGGTCACTAAATGCAATATTGGTTGGCCAAATCATTCTTGAAACGTGCCTAGGTTTCTAGGAAGTTTCGGAGCCAGGAGATGTGTTTCTGCCACCCATGTCTTGTTAGAGCTGGATCTAATTCCAACATTGTTCTGACAGGATGCTTTTTCCCCAGAGACTGCGAAGATCTTGGAGGAGATCCACCCAATTCGAAGAGTGCTGTCCTGATTTTTTCACCCAACCGGAGCTAGAGCTCTGTCCAGAAAACACCCGGAAACGCTATCAGGCTAACTTTGGCCCACCGAGTCCTTCGAAGGTGCAGTTTGCCCTGGAAGCCTGTGATGTATACATGATGGATAGATACATAGATAGATATCATGTTTGTAAACTTAAATACTCAGCTGTCAATTTACACAAGGTGAAGTAGAATCAGCTCTTAGACATTACACCAGCAAAATTCTGCAGGTAGCCTGCCATGATGACACCGATACCGATGTTTCCGATGGCAACGATATTAACATGAGCGGAGTGCCAATCTCAATTCATCAGCAATTGTTAGTTTTTTTCGCTGTCAGTGTGATTCTGATGGGTTTGTTCTCATCAAGGCGGCACAAGAACAAGGATTTGCAAATACTGTCCTTCGAACTGTTCTACCCTCAGCCCAATGCAACAACCCCGAAGTATCCAATCCTTAAAATATGGGAAAACTGCCCAGGTAGCAGCCTACATCGAGGATATGCAGGATGTCAAGTCCCCCAAGGATGTCTTGAAAAGTGTCTATGCTGCTGTGGATGAAGCTGTGGAGTTGCTTCGAGATGACAAAGCAATTTTAGATGTAAGGTTCTTGGCTCCCCTTATGGAACGGTCGTGATAGCTGTTATCTCATGATGTGATGTGAGATTTGCGTTTGTGTCCGGATTTACCTGTCCGCTCTCGATGGTGGCTGCAAATTCACCAGCCAGGGGCCAAGGGCCATGACAGAGGGAACCTTTTCAAGTAGTCCTTTTGGAATTTCAGTGGGGGCAAGCTGATCCGTTCCCATCTTTCCCAGGTCAGACTGGGTGAGACGATGCAATTGCATCCACAAGGCAGGGCACCAGTGAGTCACACACATAGGTTGTAAACACATGTCGATATTTTTTGGAAACATATGTCACAACAAATCCCCTGAAAACATGTCAACAAATCTCTTGGTGTCTTTTTTCTGAACAGATTGAACTTTAGTTTATGGCTAAAGTTGTGACAGTTCCCCATCACTGCCCTGCAATGTTTGGTCCATCGCCCATCGCAATTCATCAACCCGTTGTGCATCAGGTAGACTTTGGACCTGCCAAGTTGGAGCTGTCTGATCCGAGGGTTTGGGATGAAGGGGCCGGATGTTCTCTTCAGAATGCTGGGATGATTCAAGGCAAAAATCCCAAGACATGTTTGAAATCTTCATTACTGCAAAGACCACCACATGAATCCGGTTCGCTTCTCCACATTTAGAGTTTAGTGGGGAACTTGATGAACCCTTTTGGTTTCGAAGTATACCAAACCAGGGTTCACATTATTTTGGTGCAACAGTCGCTGGGGTTGCGACACGGGGTGAGAGAAAAAGTAGCGGTATCTGGATGATTTGATGAAAATCCGAACGAGCACACACATGATTTCGCTTGGAACCAAGACCCGGGCTCAGGGAGATCTCGAGAGAGATACATTTTTTATTTCATAGGTTTTTCTCAACCTATTTATATATAGATATATGTATACAAATATATATACATATATATATATAATTATATCTATATTTATATCTATCATACTGTAAGTATGTTACATATGCATAGAACATATAGCACATTGACATGTATACATATTTTCTTCATGTACATGTGGTTTATAGATCTTGCACCTTGGGGCCGGCATTTTTGATGCCATGCCGATCAGAGCTGTCGACAACTTGAGTGAGCCCAGACCCCAAGACCGTTCTATTCACCGGCATCTTTTCAAGCTAATATGGTGACAAACTCAAAAGTTATTGCACAAACATGGTATGCACATACCTGCCCCGACCGCGCCTCGCGCGCTCAGTTCGGAGATGGATGACCGACCTGCAGGTCAAGCTGGGAAGGAGCAGTCTTGCTCTCAATCTGGCGGCGTGTGTTCCTAGTTTTTTTGAAGCCAAAAAAAGCTCAGGTTTCCAAGAACTATGCCCGAGGCCCAAACTTAGATATTTTCAGAAACTGTCCTGCTGAATCTTCAGTGATCTTTAGTGCATCTTTGAATTCCATTTGATTGTCACCTTTTGGGAAGGACCGTTTGCCCAAATGCTGCATCTTTCAAGAGGGAAGCATGTGGACGTGGAACCCAAGCTGGATGCCTCAGAAACCTGCGGCGCCTTTGAATATCGTGTTAGCCATTTGGTTGCAAATAAATTGAGAATTTGTGGTGAAAGCAACAAAATACCCATATCAGTTGAAGAACATACTATGAAGAAATAGTTTTACTGTTTTCGTGGAGGTGCCTCCGAAGGAGAAGAAGGACTCGAAGAAACCGAGATCTGGGAAGGTTCTCACCAAACCGGTGACACTTCAGACCTTTGGTACAATTCGTCCCTGCCTCAGCGGATGATGTCTTTGATGTCTTTGATGGCTCTCGGGGCTGATGCTCCTGGCGATTGTGCAGGATGCTTCGGATCCACAACACGTGCCAATCCCAACTACTTGTCCCACCGTGGACGTGGGGACTGCCTGATGCTTGTTGCCTGATGCTTGTTGATTCTTGCCATTCTACTTCAAACTCATGTGCTCCATCACCAGGGATTGTGTTGTGACACACCACCATCCCTGGTGATGGAGCACATGAGATGGCTTGCAGGATTTCGGAAACCAAATTTATTGGTGGCGCGACTACACCTCGGCCTGCCGCCAGGCAGGCCAGAGGAAAGGCCTGTATGTGACGCCCAGCGTTGCAGAGCGTTTTGCAGGCCAGGTCCACATGTTTTGCCTGCCCACCAAACCAATCCAAGTGGAAACCAATGGAACCTGTTGCAAGGTCTTCCGCGTGGTTGGACAGACCCACGTCCCGGTGCAGTGGTGGACCTTCTTGCCAGGCTCTACCCGTGGTTGGATCAGGAGTGCAGTGCTTTTCAATCTTTGACTTCTGCATCCCTACTTGTTCAGTATTGTTTGCTGGAATGAATCAACAAACAATCAAACCATATCAAACCTTTGCAGGACACCATTTCTCCAAAGTTTCGGGTTGCTTCGCTGTTCAGCGGTGTTTTGGGCCTTGACTTGGCTTTTCGCCAGCTACTACCTGAGTGTGTTTCCTTTTTTTTCAACAGCACAAGGATCCCCATACACATTCTATCAGTGGAATCACATGCTCACAATGCCTGATGCAAACTAACGCTGAGGTTTATCCGATGCGATGCCTATGTTGGGCACCCAAACCACCGCCCATCACTTTCATACCGCACTTGATCTTCAAAGCACCATGTTGTCTGGTTGCAGTATGTTGCAGGATTAAGAATGAACCCAACCCACCAATCCTGATCGTTTTCACCTAATTTCCCAATGTCCTTGAGGTGGAAAAGTCGGCTTTCTGCAGGTCTGTAATCCAGCAGCGGATTGCAGATGGCCTGGCGGACCCCGGAGCAGTGTTTGATGACATATCGACATGTGATCTGACAATGCCTCTTGATGGCTTTATCGGTGGCTTTCCCTGTCAAGGGGTCAGTCGTGCAGGGCTTGGTCAGGGCCTGGATGATGGCAGAACAGGCATGATCCGTTACTTGTGGAAGCACTGGGATTCACAGGTTGCCCGAGGTTTCTGCCCGAGCCTCACTTTAAATGTAAATCAAATTTTGGGAACTTCATCAAACTGTTTTTACCCAACTGTTTGTTTTGAGCAACGGTTTGATTTTATGTTTGATGTTTATATATGGTTTCAATTCGTTCAAATAGATTCAGATTGGCTACCACTGTTGGCCAAGGAAATTTGCTCTTCTCGAAAATGTTTCCGCCATCTTGTCACAGAAGCAGCGGGATTTGATGGAGTATCTACTGAAGGATACTTTTGATTTTATGCATCTTTCAGTTTTCCGACATCACACCCCTGTCCAGCCTTGTTCCACTCACTCCAGGAAGCCGAAGCTCGAGGCCTCAAAATGGTCTTTTGCACCGTCAATGGGAAGATGGTTGGGGCTCCAGTGGACATCTCAGTCATCAGGGGGTCTGGAAAGGAAGACAATTGTGGCATTTGACAAGTGGTTCAGCACTTAAGCAAATTTAGCATGCAAACCATGTAGCTCCACTTGTCAATATTCTCTCCGCTGAGATCTGGCGTGAAAGAGTTTTCATTCTGATCGCACTTCCAGATTTCAACCTGTTCAAGGCAAGTATGTTTCAACCTTGGCATTTCAAATATGTCACAGATGTTGTCAAACATTCATAAACATGTGCCCCAAAATAATTCAACTTTATTTTCTCTCCCAACATTGGCCAGGGCCACCAGATGCTGACTCCTGCCGAGATGAATGAGTACAGCACTCAGCCGTGGATGCACCTCTCCAATTCGCCTCGGCTGGAAGATTGGCTTTCAAAGTGCCAGTCCAGATAGAGATCGTCTGGCTTGTGTGGGCAATGTCGTGGTGCCCCAAATGGGTTTTTTCGGAGCTGCAATGTTGGCACAAGCATGGGAAGCCTGAACTTATGCGTCATGCCAATGTGCCACCTGTTGACTTTACAAAGAGGTTGATTGCGACCGTGAAATTAGCAATTAAGTTTGGACTGCAAGTCAATTTGGCTTCAAGTCGACCTGCCAAAAGGTTCAACCCGAAAGGGATGAGAGATTAAAAATGATGTGCTTTTGCTACTTCAGTTCAACAGTTCAAGATCAACAATGTTGGCATTGCACATGAAGAGTATTGCTCCTCAGGGTTACCCAGTTGTCATTTCGTGGCTGTCAGCGGCTCATCTGTCATTTCCTGAGAGCTCCACCCATACTGATCTTCTCTGGTGCAACCGACCTGTTTGGAAAGCGGGCAGTTCATTTCTCCATCAGTTTAGGCTGTTGCACTCACTCCTTCATAGTTTTTCGGCTCCATGTTGATATGAAAGTGTGCAGTTTCTTTGCTGGAAACATTTCAATTATGTTCATGATGTTTCAGGAGAACAAAAATTTTTGACAAAAAAAACTTATATCTTCAAAGTGGTTCAGGACAAGGTTTCAACATGTCAAGTTCAAACAGAATGATACAATGATACATCTTTATTCTCCAATCGTTTCATTGCAGCGTCCGTGCAATGGCTTTGCAGCAAGCAGAAATTTCAGGATACCTTTGCACTAGCGGATCTTGACTTTTCCCATGATAGTTCCAGAGAGCATCTATGTAAACTCTAGGGCCACCATCCCGATGTTTTTTGGTCAACTGAGCCCCGCCTCCAGGATGTACTTGCTGCGCGTGGCTTTCTCCCTCCTGGTAAGTGTTGGACACTCAAATTTCTGGGGCCATATCGGCAGGCTTCAAAAGTTGATAGACCAGAATCGGTCAATATGTGTTGAGGGTCAGTGCATAGTATGGATGCTATCTAATCTAAGATGTCCAATTCAGATACGATGTCCCAACTTTGAGTCAACATTTGCGTTGCATGCTTTGCTATTCAAGGTGAAGCGCAACTACCTAGCCAGGACTGTGGGAAAACGTGTGACAACATAGAATCACAGAAATGTGTGCTCTCAGCCAATCGTGAGATGGTAATCTCCATTAAATTTCATCTTTTGATATTGGGCTTTCAGTGACAAGTACCCCTCATGATTTTTTGTTATTTTCAATCAATCCCCTTCTCACCAAAGTTGCCTTCCCAGGAGTTGCCTTCAACCTTCTCACCAAAGCTTCGAACGCGTGGTTCGAACCTCACCAGTGCCGGTTACAGGAGCAGGGATCAACAAGCACCAAGAAGCCTTACAACATCTTACAACTACGTGTGATTTTCCACAACTATGTTCCATGTTAGTACAAGTGAGATATGCAGATGCATTCCACCAGGAAATTCCAAGTATGTACTTCTCACGACTATTTTGTGAATCTCCACGTCCCCATGTGTATGTCCATTTTTCCCCTGATCACCGTACCATGCCACTCTGATCGGTTTTCTCCCTGATCAAAATCTGTGTGCCACATTGCAACCACATCCATCTGTTTTTTTACCTCTTGCACCGACTTCAACCATGCTCGGCGTGCTGAGGTCCCGCAACGATGCTGGCGCCAGTTCGAAGCCTGAGTGATGACGAGGATATGTGCAATGACAGGTCACAGCAAAAGGTGAATCTTGGGAAATTCAAAAAGCACCGGCTTCCCCGCTACAAGCGAAAGCATTTTGCTGCATACGACAATTCAGTGGAGCCTACAAAGTTGCGTCATTTGATTTCATCAAAATGTGGGTGTGCATGCAAATGCTTTCATCCCTTCAACGCTTCCAGCCAACTGTTTGATCAATGGTCAAAAGAACGACGACTGATGGCGCAAATGACAAAACTTGAGAAAGATCAGCATGTGTTTTGGTCATTTGAGTGCATTTTCATAATTTTTAAATGTTCAATGTTTCTTCTCTTTTCCCATGACAATCAAAGTGTTCCCTCACTGTCTCTGTCCCGTGAGTCTCGCACTGGCAGGTATTTGGCATCATGAAGACCGCTGCTGCTGACCCCTGCCGAGGATGCAGATATTTGGAGATCTGCGGACAGCTGGTTTGTGGGAAAGGTTTTATGAAGATGATGGGGATTGGCAAACGCAGGTTCTGTACTTTGGGTAAGGCAGTCAGAGCTGGAGAAGACTTTTGCCCCTTTGATTCTAGATATATACCCAGCGGCAAGAAAACACCAAGTGAGAAGTACCAAAAAGTTTACGACTACTTGATGGAGATGTACACCAATGTTGCTGAGTTTATTCCGGATGGCCTCAATTCAAACAAACGCCCAAGACATGGCCAAGAGAAGATTGACAATCGGAACATGGACCGGAAAAAAATAAAACATTTGCCGCCGGCATCCATCAGTGACTACCACCGTCAATGTCAAGCTGCAACGAAAGATACCTCCATAAGTCGGAAGCTTTTCTGTACTGCATCATGCCTGAATTTATGGGCTCAAATGCTCTGTTTACGTTTTTTGTTTTGTTTTATGTATGTGTTTCCAATCCCGGATCCTTCCTTCAGCCCTTTACCAGTTCTAGGTTCGCTATAAATTCAAAATAAGACCATTTTAAAGCCGTTTAAAACTGGTAAGATTTGTTACAACACAATTTATGGAATAATCCCCCATTCATGGCCACTTACAACTGGTCATTTATGTAATTAATCCATTTGTGGAACAGGAACACCAGTTATAAACCTTATTCATGAAATCATAACTACCATCTTTAAACATACAACACCATTCGTGGAATAAAAACCATTTTGATCATCATCTATGACTGGTCATGCAATAACCCCCTTTATGCAATAATCTATCACCATTTTAGCAATCTACAACTGGTAAAGGGCTATAACATTAGCTTTGGTGGAAACTTTTTGGGGTGAAATGCTTTTTGCTTTTCAGGTCTGGCAAGCTGAGTTTTCCGACAAGCTACGAATACGATTCCAGTCCCACCACTCAAAATGTTCGCAATGTCTGAGACATCGCCTGATCCTGCGCAAACTTGGGCATTGCCCACCGGCCAGAAGAGCCCAGTATGATGAACTTCAACGGCATCTCGCCCGGCAACTGGCCGACAGGCGGGTTTACTGGTATCATCGAGCTCAAAGCCGGTTGGATTCAGTTAGCCCATGCCCGCAGCTCTTGTGTTGCATCTTGGACTCTATGGACATGGCGAAATACTCTTGGCCAAAGAGCCCCATCATGAATGGGAAGGAATTTTCAAGCTGGGCTAGACCTCGCATGGCTTGCACAACTCTCCTGGTTCACGGCCATGTGGCCTTGACAGTGTTGACTCATCATTGCATTTCAACAAACAGCTCTCGAACTGCAGAAATCTTGAGTCATGGGATGTCCAAGGTTGCGCTTGAGCGCCGAATTGACTTTCGTCAGATTGTGCTTCACATCCAGGCTGACAATTGCAGCAAGGAGTGCAAGAACATGTGTGTGTTAAGGCATTGTGCCTGGCAAGTCGCTTTGCGGCGGCTAAAAGCCGTCCAGGTTTCCTTCCTAATGAATGGTCACAGCCATGAAGATATCGACAGTCTTTTTTCCAACCTCAGAGCTTGGCTTGCTCAGTTCCCTGACCTACCAACTCCTGAGAGTTTCCGAGCCTGTCTCAAGAAATACTTTGACGATCCCAAGCATCGTCCCGAAGAACCACTTCGGGAAATAATCCGTATGGATCGGTTCCGGGATTGGATTCTTGTTCAAAAGCAAGATCAACTATTTTCCTATCGGTTTGGCACCCCAACCTATTAAAAATGTAGAAAAACTGTAGGAAAAAGGACCCTGGGGGTAGACTTGGGGGGGTCAGATTTTGGGGTGCCAAACCAACAGTAAAATTAGAAACCAAAATGTAGAGTTTTTCCTCCCTTCCTTCCTTGCTTCCTTTCTTTCTTTCAACCTTTGTTGAAACCATGTTTTGTTTGGGCGTGAAAATGAGATGGAATCCAAACCACCCTTGAGCTCATGTGTGCGAGGAAAAACTTTTGGGGACAGTACATGGACTTTGGCCACATAAAAGGAATTGGTGGTCCGGGAGCCCCACATGCTTTCCTATTCGAACGCTTGGAGGATTCAGGACCGCATCTTGCGATTTTGGAATCTTCCCCCATGTAGATTCATGATGAACAATGGCTCAAAATGGAGCCGGTGTTAAGTATGCCTTTTAATGTTTTGACAGTTGGATCTGTGTCAGTGTTGGAGACCCTATATGGTTAGATAACCGGAGAGATGGCGATATATCCCACTTCACATATGTTATGTATAAAGAAAGCGCGGCTCTACACATTAGGGTGTCACTATGTTTGTTGCTGGTGTCAAATTTGAATGGATGGAATCAACTACGTCCCTTTGTTCATGTTCAATCCATTGGTCAGGAGTGCTAGTTTTCCATTTGGTGCTCCAAAAATCTCCCGCAACCGACAAAAATATACACATTTGGGAACAACACTATTTAGGTTACTTGTGGGATTCTGTTGGGGACCCAACCCAAGTGGACATTGCCAGTCAGGAATTGACCCATCGAAAGTGGATGTCAGCTTTTGGAATAGGCGCCGCTACGATCTCAAAGGAGGTGATGTCATCATGAGGCGATGGGAAACCACACATGAATCCTACACCTGAATCCTACACCTGAATCCTATGTTCAGCTTTATTTTCTCATTTGCTGGGCATCTTATGGTGGTCAGAATATGCCAAAGACACAATTTGTTTATACTAGCTCCTTCACCCCAAACCCACGCCATAACAGTGTATCCCCTGCAAGGACCAAAAGGTGGTTGTCCCAACCGGAGTGGGATCCCAAACCAATTCTCTTTCTGCCGGCCTGTGTGGCTGAGCGTGCCGCCGGAGATGCACCACCAGGTGCGGTTGCGTCCTAGCCGGGGCGGTGCGGAGAAGCAATTCAAATCAATTCAAATTTTTTGCCACATACCAGGATCACCAAAAGCTTGTATTTATATCATCACATTGATTTTGGGATCAGTGAGTGAATCTTGCCACCATGTGCAACCTGTGTCAGTCTTTTGCGAAAAGCCTTTCAACGAGAACTCTGATGAGAACCAAAAGATTCGCAAGTACGCGTCTCTGATGCGTCCCAACCTCAATCTTTACATAGCAAAATGATATCATATTCACTTCTGGGGGGTGTCTTTATGTGTAACTTCCTAGGCCAAGAACCTTTTGATATGCATGCAGCTGCGGATGCTTTGGAAAAACTTTCCTATGGGATTTTTGACGATCCCTTTGCTGATGTGAGTTGGTCACTTCCTCAGCTCAATGCCCTCTTTGTCAAGTATTTGGAGTATTTCAAAACTGGGTGTCTCTTGTTCTCTATCTCTCTCTCTCCAAGGGCGCTGCCATCTCTTGGTCCTGCTGTTGGACCTGGAGGCATTGCCCCAGCACGGCTGCAAGCCAGAAATTTGGATGCTGTCCCGGACTCATTTGAAATTGATGTTTGCCCGTTTTGCACCATACCCATTTACTTTTTCCTACTAGTGATTCCGGGGGCATCCGTGAGCAAGGCCCCGAACCAGCTGCGCATGGTGGCTGAGCGTCCAAACCGGGAGGAGATGGTCCGTTACCGGACGGCCAGGAATTATCAGATTTTGCACCGATCCGCTGCAAAGCTTTGGAGTCATGGAGTTCCCATGGGCGCAGCTCTCAAAATTATTCGGGAAGCTGTGGCCGAATCTGGTGGTTAGTCTGTGGGACCGCAGTTGTGGCCAAAAGCTGATTGGAATCCAACAGGGTTTTTGTGACTAACCCTTTGTCCGAAACGGGGTTTTTGTGACTAGCCCTTTGTCCGAAATGGTTTTTTTGTGACTAACCCTTTGTCGGAAAGTTGAATTTGTGAAGAAAGGTTTGTTTCATTTTACTTGTTTCTGACTCAGCTTGTGTGAGCCACACATCTACAAACACCAGACCTATCTTTTTGTGATGGGCTGGTTTCGGAGAAGTTCTGTTTGTGATAGGGCATCTCGTCACCAAATGGTGCAGTTTCACAGGGGTCTTGTTTGTGCTTAGCGGGGGTCTGACTCGGCACAAAACCTTGTGCCAACAGAGCAGCTCAGTGTTGTCTGAACCCATCTGGGGGAGTGGCGTTTCAATCATAGATTCAACAGTTGTGTTTTGTGCTTAGCGGGATCCTTACTCGGCACAAACTTGGGTGTTGCTTTGATAGGGCAGATTGTGAGAATCGCTGTATCACAAAATGTCTTGGCCAGGATTTATGTCATCACAAAACCCTAAATGACCCAGCTCGTTTTGTGAAGAATCCGATCTCCATCCGTCACAAAATGGCACTTTCAAAACAAGGATTCGTCACAAAACCTGATTTCCAAAATAGGATTCGTCACAAAACCTCATTTCCAAAATAGGATTCGTCACAAAACCTGATTTCCAAAATAGGATTCGTCACAAAACCTGATTTTCAAAATGGGATTCGTCACAAAATCGGCTGATTCCTAAAATGGGATTCGTCACAAAACCGGATTTCCAAAATAGGATTCGTCACAAAACCTGGTTTTCAAAATGGGATTCGTCACAAAATTGGCTGATTCCTAAAATGGGATTCGTCGCATGCCCATAGATTTCTGTTGGTTTCCGTGCCAGGGGAGAATATGTCAATTTCACCGGGTCCCCCATCGTTGGATGAGAGTGGCATAATAGACCGTATGTATCCAAGGGGGTTCCAAAAAATGAGATTCCAAGATAAAATTTTCAAATTGGGATTTGGGATTTCTACAGCATTATTGTCATGACTGATTTGTCCCCAAGAAATATCGGTATCAGTTTTTGGTGGATCCACTTTCATGTTGGGGCCTCAACCGGTTGGAACATATTCAAACTTATGTGACAATAACGGGGAAACACACTTTGGTGGATATATATATATATATGAATCTCAACTTGTTATATTTATTGCATTCTATTCTACTCCTGTTCCTCTGTCACCACCCACAGGTCCACCGTTCCGTCCTGCCAGGTGTGGGATTGGCCCGATGCCTCCCAAGAAGCGGACCAGCAATGCTAGTGCTGCTAGTGCTGGGGGTCAGCATTCGGCTATCAAAAAGGCCAAGAGAGGGGCAGTTCCCGAGTTGCCCGGGATTCCACCTGATGCTTTGAAATTGCCTCACATGAAAATATTCGACCAGTGGTGGTTCCTTCGATGATTTTATGCGGAATATTTTTTTACATGTTCAATCCCTGCTTGCAGTATTTTTCAGTATGGGTGGAAACATGCAACCACTTCTGGATGCCTAGGAATGACAACGTTGGGGCACACCAGCTATGCATCGACCAATTCCTGGAAGATCGTCTCAAAGACCATGCCTGGAGCTAAAAAAAGTTGATGATATAATGATACGTTTATTTTATTTCTCCGGCATTTTCTTTGGGAATCTTAGGCCCATGCTGTGGCGTTCTATAAGTGGCTGGATACCACATTTGCAGCTGACCCTGCTGTGCCTTGAGCTCAGGGTAGTTTTCTTTCGGGTCAAAAAAAATAAACCCCATTGGATGGTTGTTTTGTTAGGTCCTACATCAACAACTCTGATGTGGGCAAGACCGGCCCTTTTCAAATCCGTCCTTTCCAGCTGCCTCATCGACAAGACTATGGACTGAGAGGAACATCAGACCATGTGTTTTGGCTTCAAACGCAAAAAATACTTTCATGAGATGCCCCACATATATAAAGCATAGCTTGAATTCATCAGTATCCCAATCGGTGTTGATTTTCCAACTTTATGAATGTTCTCAGGATGTCCAGAAACAGCTCAGCCAACTCATTCTGTTGAATGGGTTTGCAACGTGCCCAGACACGCCTGGTGGAGAGAAACTCTGTGTGGCACACCTGGACCAGAGATGGCTTCAGTCCCCACCCTTCATCATGGAGGTAGATTCCGACTTGGACATGGACCCAACCACTTTGGCACCAGGTTCCCTTTTTATGGTGAAAGGATGGAACAGGTCAGTCTGCTGCTTGGGAATCCTGTACGCTGCCTGGGTCACTGATGACCTTTACCAGGCAGGACTGTCATACAATGCCTGTTCGTTTTTATATTGGCATCTTTGTTTTGAATCATCGTTCATTGATTGGAATCAACAGCCGTTGTCATTCAGTCAACTTTTGCCACAGGTAATGCCAGATGCCACAAAGGAGAAACTAGGTTGAATTATGAAACCAATGAATTCCAATTTTTTTCAAAGAACCAATGCGTGTTTTTTGGAAAGGTGTTCAACCGCCCTTCCTAGCTGTTTAATCTCAGGTCCTATCGAACGATGTACGTCACAATCGTCGAAGCTGATTGTCAGAAGGTGGTTGACACCAACAGGGGCAGCATCCTTAAACCAAATAGTTTCAATATGCATATGTCAAAATTCATTCCCTGATTGGTTGAGATCTGGCGTCGTTTGATGATTTCAGGTGTGACCCTGGGTGCATCAGTTAGGAGGCGTCCTAACTGTTTCAACCTGGTGATCCGATTGGAGTTTCTTTGCCGAACAGGGCTCACTCAAAAACATTCCATCGCAACGCTCAAGGCTAGGAACTGTGTTACAGAAATCAGAAGTCATGAAAGTCGTCAGCCATGACCAACTGTTGTTGTCATTTGTTTTCCCCCCATTGGCCTCCATTTTCTTGGAGGCGTACGAGAGTGTAGCCCAGTTTGCAGCGGCCTATCAGCTGGGCGCCACAGAGCCAGCGGCTGCTGTGAACCTACTTCATCATGTCCCTCCTGCTAGCAAGGAAAAGTTGACCAAACTCGTGAGGCGGGACCCCTAAATGATTAGATGATGATTAGCTTCGTGATCAAGTATGGATGGGATTAAACTATTTAATGTCTTGCCAGCTGTTGCAAAAAAAGTTTGCATCTTTACTGGCAGTCAATACACCATGCCGAAGTTCATCACCCATGAACCCATTGCGAACAACTGGCTGAACCTCAAACACTCGACCGGAACTGGACCACTGCAACCGTGGCACAAACAATTGTGCAATACAGAAGCGTTGGTTGAGATGTTGGTTTGCAGAATGCAGAAGGATTATGAAGCGTTGAGTCCAAAAATGCGTCGGCCTTGGGGCAAGGATGTTGAATCTAGGAAGTCCAAAATTATGTATGTATGTATATTGTGTATCCCAACATTTTTCTATTTCTCAAGGTGTTGGAACCTGGGTGGTACATTTTCCCTGTCACCAAAGTTCAGTTGATCTCCCGGCCTCCCAGGAAAGTCTCCAGCGTGCCGTGGGAGCATACCTGGCAGCAGTTGACAGGTACAGTGAACTTGCGCCAAGGGCCTTCCTGGACAAGACCCTTCCGGAGATTGAGAAATCGTAGCTAGTCCTCTCAAACTTTCCTCAAAGATGTCGGGGTGTTCAACTGGCTATTTTTTCAGGGCATGGTCCAGTGAGGCAGTTCATACATTCATTCAATGTCAGGTGAAGGTTATTGACAATAGGGTTTCATGCAATCTTTATAGCATGTTTCATAGGATACCCACATCTCTAAGTTGAGACCGCTGTTCACCCAGAACAATTTCCATTGCGCAAGGGAAAATGACAGCACTAGTAACTCAGGTTTCTTCACCGACATGGCGATGCAGACTTGATGAATGTCATCAGCAGCAGCGTGCCGCCGATGGATGTGAGCAGAATTGCAATTTTTCAGGTTCACCTTGCCAAGTACAGTGCCGAGGTGCTTTCTAGGGTTCCGATACATATACATAAATCCATCCAGCTGAATGATGAAAATGGATTTAGTTGAGAAATAGACAATGTTTCCAATTTGTCTCCCTGTTGTCCCAAAACATTGTGCCTCCACTCTGCGGCTCAGCCTGCAATAGGTTGGGGACAGTAGCATGTGAAAGTTCAGAAATGTGTGATACTCTAACATTGGATCATGATGTTGTCCATCGCATGTCGTGCAAATCTTGGCAAATCACAAGTGTCTCATTCTGGACCCTTTTCTCCGAATTTTCCAGGTTGAGACTGCAACCAGCCAGAAACACGCACTGCTACTTGCATTAAGTGAGAATTGATGTGCAAGATATGGGATCTTAATCTTTGAGAGTGGGGTATGCAATCTAGCGGCCCATATGACCGGCCTCAGGCTTTCCCATCAGCTTCTGCAAGCCACGTGGGGGCAAACAGAACTCAATTTTGAGTCCGACCTCAGCAAGCTCCAAGTGTGGGCTCAGAAGTATGAGTTGTTCAGCCAGCAGCAGGCATTTACAACCAATAAGATTCAACAAAATACCAATGATTGAACACCCTTGAGCTTTTGTGATTTCAACGGATGTATTGTATCCAACAATATTGCATGTCAAGCGCGACTACAGGCGATGATGGATTTCAAGTACCTGAATGACAGGTATGTCAAGGGCAAGGACCGTGTCAACGCATTCCTTGATGAAAAACACAGGCTGCAGTCTCATGACAACCTGATCATGGGGCATTCTTCAATCGTGGAGATGCAGGCTGCCATGGGTGACAAGGGGTTTCTCGATTTGGGGTATGTTACGCATTGTTTAGCATTTCTGGTTGTTGATAGGCAGAATCAAGTACTTGTTTTAGAATTGGATTGAATGAGCCGAGGCTCACAATCTTGATCTTTGATGCTACTCTTTGGCCTTCTCGTGCCTTTGCTTATTTTCACTTCCATGTATGCTGAGGATCGATAGAAAGTGTAAGTGTTACTGTTCCACTTGTGAAGCACTAAGGCGCTTTGACTTTGGACGAAGCAGTTCAGATTTGTCAAACCGTGTGCAGTGGCAACCCGCGGTCGGTCGCATGGTTCATGCTTCCGCAGTATCACAGCAGCACAGGGAAATGCACTGTGCTCAAAAATCGCAGATTGCTCGAGGATAAAGTTGTAGCGATCCTTTTATGCAAGAAGCCTTCTAGGAAATAATATGTCTACACCTTCAAAGGTTGGCAAGCAGTTCCACACCTTTTAGCATGGCAATCAAGCTTTGACGCAAAGCGCTTATACATTTCGAAACAACCTAGGAGCCTGGACGTCTACGAGGTGGCAATCAACTTTGCCGATTCCGTTCATGCTGGCAATCGCCGCAAAAAATCACAACAGTGTCCCTTCGTTGATATGTTTAGATTGAAGATGATAGGTTTTACCTTGGATGGAATTGTGGATTTCCTGTTTATATATATATATAGTAATATACAGTAACTTATATATGTCAAAAATGTAGACACACATGTTGCACATATATATATGTACCTTTACTTCGTGGTTTCTCCATTAATCTCCCTCCTCTGTTGCCCAACCCCATGAGGTTTGGCTGGCATGGTGTCTCAGGGCAGCGCAGCAGCGGCATCGGTGTGGGGGAAGAGCAAAGCCTTGCTGGGCAGCATCTCGGGAATTGACCGTGCCAGAGTTTCAGACCTTCAAAATCCCGAGCCAGATAAACCATTGGCTCCCCACTGGCGAGTGCCATGTGCCAAAACAACATTTTTTTGTGTTTGATTCTACAAACTCTGAACCATTTTCCTAATCGATGTTTGGTTTGCTAAAAGAGTTCTAGCTTTGGTGGATTCAACCCAAGAAAGGTGCAGCAGCGGGGTGTGGAGGCTACCAAGTCAATCATTCTGAACCTTCTGGATGGCATTGTTTCTGGACCGAACCAACCTGTTCTCATCGTGGACTTGTTGCCATCAAGGTGAGGGGTTACGATCTCAATGATAATAATGTTATATGTTGGGGAACCGGGGAACCTCATATCAAAACATCCTGTTCAATACTGTACATATCCCAACCTATCATGGTTATTGAAATCTTACTAGCATATCGTATTGTAACATCACAACATATCCCACCTATTTTCGAAGGTCTCCATGCTGAAAATCTTTCACACCAGAAGGTTCAGTGAGTGGTCCAGTGCTTGCTGGCAGCTTCAGAAGAACTACCTCTTGGAGTCAGACCTTGAGCTTGATGTGCAGTTCCTCGCACTCTATGACAATGATTCCGCCCATCACCTGACGAGCACACGTGACTGCTTGCTGGGGCGGGCGATGGATGAGTGGTGGGACCATGCTAGCGAAGCCGGGCCCAAATCCCGAGAGGCTACCAGGTTTGGGGAGGATGCCCCTTCTTTGGAAGTGCTGTCCATTGCAGCTGATGCTTCGACCGTATCGAATCTTGGCATCTAGCAAAAAAGTTACCCAAGAGCTTTTTATAGCTTAACATGGGGCAATGGTTCCCCGAATTTCATTTTGCAATCTCCCAATCTATGGTCTATGGCTTTGATGATGATAACAATACAGACCAGGATTCCTGATGCGATCTCCGACAAGTTCAAGGCCACCTATGCTGACCAGATGAAAAAGATGAGTGACCGATTGGATGAGGAAGTCTTGGTCCAAAATGCTTTGAAGGGGTTTGCCAACGGTTCCCCATCCAGATCTACTACTACAGGGGCTGGTGGCAATGATGCCCCCCGCACTTCAGGTTCACCGGAATGGCTTGGTGAGTTTCCTTGGAACTTTCGCAAAAGGATGCCCCACACTGGGATTTCGATTGCAGATTTTGAGTCTGGCAATTCGTTGCTTGAAGAAAAATTAGGGTTTGTTTAGTATCCCATGGAATGGGGTCAACACATCACCCAAGAAAGATACGTAGGGATGTATTTATCCAACTCGCTCTATGTATATCTATATTAATTGTTTGGTTACTTCCCCTTCCCAACGAATAAGTATAGGTATCCACATCCCTCCATGGCGGTTCCATGGGAACAACAGATCATCCCAGGTTGACTGCATCCGCTCACATGGCCCGAGAACCCGAATGCTGCATCTGTCTGACCACAATGGGAAATCTGTGGTTGGTGAACCGTTCGGCTTCTACCTTGAACATCACCGCGGGTGAGCTGTTTGGTTTCAACACTGGGGCATATGTGGAGATACCTTCAGGCATGGCTTCCCAAAAAGATTAGAGTCAGATTTATGTAATTTGTTTTTTTTCTGGTGGTGAACTTCTGAACCTTTCACCCTCGTACCCTGCAGCTACAGCGGCCTCAGCGACTGAGACTTTGCCATGGTGCCTTTCGGATGACAAGGCCTTGGTTTGCGTGGTCAAGACGGAGAATGGGAACACCAACAAATCGATTTGCAGCGTGGCTGATCTCATGTGCTCCATCACCAGGGATCGTGGTGTGACAGAGGTCAGATTGGTTGATCATGACATGTCGCCGATGGTCAAGGCACCACCAGGGGTGAAAAAAATAATGTCCCACAGTAGTACCAAACAACATGTCTTCATTGTTTTCATTGTTCTCATTGTTTTCATTGTTTTCAACCTAGAGCAAATGATGTTGTAATAGCCAAGCCCAGCAGTTCCAATCTATCCCCAATCTATTGGAGGTGATGGCTGATGGCCAGCAACGGCCTTTGCACTATCGCTACAAGATCGTCCCCAAGGACAGCGTCAATGCCTACAAGCCTCAGGAACTGGAACAGAACGCTGACGCTTGAACCTTCGGCCAGCTCAATTTGGAGCTCTTTTTCATCAGAAGTATTCTCAGCTTCCCACATGTGAATGGTGCAAAGTTGTGTGGGAGGTGGGGCTCTTATCTCTCCAGTTTGGTTGCCAGTGTTTTCAAAGACTCTTTGTGTTGGCATCCCTTTCTGAGAACACCATTCCCCCAATAAGAAGTTCAGCATGATGAAGATCGATGTAATCAACATACTTAATGTTGAGGGTTATACCGGGGAACCCATTGCTAACTAGTGGCCCCATCACCTGTGATTGGGAACCGCGCAGGTATCCATTGGTCAAGAAGCTCCGGCCTTGGCCACCCCAATCAAGCCCAAGTACTACTTACTTGGCAGTCTGAGCATCGGTGCCGGTGAGGCTGTCAAAGTCAAATAGTTGGATGGGGGAATCTAACAACATGATGGACCCCAGTGCTTCGTGTGCAAACAAGGATCGGCTTAGAGGGTTGCCTTCCAAAAAAAAGATGTGAAATTCAACTGAATGTATCATAATTTGTACCATTGATACATGTACATGTAATAACCAACAAATGTTGGGATACTATTAGTGATTTATGGTTTTCTTCCTCCGATGTCTTATTGGTGGTCCGAGCCGCCTTGTTGGGAGCCACACAACTTTTGACTCTGGAACATTGGATGCCCATCTTGAAAAAATGCAAGCCATCGCTCAGAGTTGAGGGTAGTCACAATTGCACTGTCAAGTCCTCCATGATGTTTGTTGTTGATGCTGGCAATTTATTTGATATGTATCCAACAGAGCCAGTTTGATCATAGCTGAAAATGCATGGGTTTCTCAGCGTCGTCAACGCCATGGTTCTTCAGGCAGTTGAGGAATTGTCTGATGATGGGGGTGCTGTGCCAAACCCCAAGGCCAAAGCATGTCCCAAAGCAAAATCTAGTGGTTCCAAGCCCGATGCGAAAGTGAAACCGAAACCCAAAAGTGTGAAGTCCAAGGCCAAGCCGGCCGAAAAACGTGGTGGGGGGATGAAAAAACCCGCTGTTAGCACATCCACTCCAACCGTGCCAGAAGCTGACACTGAGTCGCCGACTCCGAAAATTCCTATGAAGCGACCGGCCTCGTCGGCAGATGAGGCGAAGTCGCTTGTGATCAGGAAGAACTACTACAAGAATGACAAGCGTTATGGGTTCGTGGTGGGCAAACGTGAGGTCATGTATGTCATTTGTTTGCATTCATGTGGATTGCAACAGATTCCAAACCAACATGTGACTTTCAAAGTGTTCTGAGTTCCAACATGTTTTGCTGTCGAATGGTTCTAAGTGTCTAGGCCCAGCCCAAGTGGATGGCAACATGTTCCCAATCAAGATGTGAATTTCAGAATCTTTTGAATCCAACACTTTTTAGATGTCAAGTGGTCCAAAGGTCTGCACCTAGTTCTATCTGTTAACATCCGCACAGCTAAGTTCCGGGCTACTGAGAGTCCAGGGCTGTCGGATGAGACCCGTGCTGAGATTGCAGCTACTTGAATCAAATTGAAACAAAAAATGTCGATGGCAACATGTGAAACAGATGGAAAATAAGTGATGTTTCTACTGTTTCAGAATGTTTTGGATTAACTCTGAACCTGCTCTGATCTGTGTGGTGCCCAGGTTGCGATTCGTGATGAATTGCGCAGAACCAATGGGGACATCGCAGCCGCTGAAAGTTTGAAGGCCTATGTATCGGGGTGGTACTGGTTTTAGCTGAACAAAATGTTCTATTTTGTTGCATACACCAATGCCTCCATCTTTGCTATGGGATTCACGGGTGTCTGAATGAACATGCAGTGGTGCTTTCATTCATTGATGTTCTCAACAGTCGGCCAATGTCAGACCAACTTCTGAGCCTTGCTGTTCAGCGCCGGCCGGCAGGAAAGCATGGTGAACGCTGCCCTGGAAAAGGCCGTTGCTACACCTGAAGGAGCTGATGATACTGATCAATTGGGTGAGTTAGAGCTAGAGGGCGCCGAAGAAGAGGCCCCAGTTGATGATGAGACTGTCCCAGCAGAAGGTTGAATTTCAAACCAGTTCAATAATTCCAACAACAAAGCAAAAAAATGTTCGGTAGCTAGCCAGTTCAGTGGCCCATGAAATGAACTGGATTCGTTGCTGCTTCAAAAATGGTTCGAGTTTTGACTCCAACCTTCCGATGGCACTACCCCCTACAAATCTTCCCTTACTGGCTCTTGCGGTGAAAACCATGTTGGATTTCAATCAGTGGCGTTGCCAGCGTATTTCCAATCCTGACAGTTCCACACATATCTCACAAATCCCAATGTATTTATTGCATTAATTCTTCACTGCAGCATTTGGGGGCCTCTATTATAAGCGAAGTTTGGGGTCAATGGATGGACGCTCAAAAGACTTTGTGGGTGTCTTGAACGCATTAAGTATCAGTGTTTCAATCCAAAGTTGTTGCTGGTTTCACTCCAAAAAAAAATTGTCAGCGGGTTTCAATCTAAGGCCTCACATGGAAGGATGATGTCCTGCCGGATCACCTCTACATGTTCGCTACTATTCCTGAGAAAAAATTGGAACAGGTAGATTTGGGAGATCCATCCATTGAGTGGCTCCCCTTAGATGAAGCTCAGGAGAACACCAGAGCCCTGATGCGTTGGATCTATGAATATTATGTTCTGCGTGTTGCAGACCGGCAGGTTAATTGCTTTGAGCAAGCCGTTTTTTTCGTGTCGAATACAACATTCGAACCAATCCCTGGGTACATGTGGGGTGCCCAAGTCCAAGCGTTTGATGTTTGGAACCAGCAGGAAGTTCTCTTCCTCTTTCGTTTGGCTTAGACAAACGCCAACCAACCAACAGGGTCTATAGCGGTGAAAAAAGGAGACAGCGCAAACCGAGAATTTGTGTGTGGACATGTGGTTTTTCACCCCCCCCCAAAGAAATCAGTTAATTTTTGGGCGTAAACATGCCTTCTTTGGAGCACCCATCCCATTGTTACAGGATATGTTCACATAGTGTCCAACCTGGGTTTTATACCGCTGCAGGGGGTTGTGCATAGAGAAAGACAGAAAAACAGTTCTAATGGTAAAAAGATATATATCGACCTAAATATACATACATACATACATACATACATACATACATACATACATACATGCATGCATGCATGCATACATGCATACATGCATACATGCATACATGCATACATGCATACATGCATGCATGCATGCATGCATGCATGCATACATGCATACATGCATACATGCATACATGCATACATGCATACATACACACTTACATACATACATACATACATACATACATACATACATACATACATTGGGGGGTTCGTGAACTATCTATTCTAAACTTTTTTTGGGCAATATAAAGCGAATACATACAGGTTTTCAACACATAAGCTGAAAAGGCCAAAAGTC
>BGPT01003799.1:11246-21805 GCA_003297045.1 Symbiodinium sp. clade C Y103
TAATGAATTAGTCAAACAGGGTAAAGACTATATCATAGATGACCATGCTAAAAAGAATGCAGACTGGAATAAACGAATGAACGATTTTACAAGAAACCTCAATGAGCATTTTAAACAACATAGAACACTGTATGCCGAAGAAAGGAATGTAGCCAACAAGGAAAAGGTAGAAGATAGGAGAGGCTTGTATAATGCTTATGACAGCCCAAGTGGATTGTATAAGACGGGACATACTTTGTATATATCGGGCACTGGTGGAAAAGATGGAAGTATCAGCAGAGACACTATGGATGATTTACTTTTGTTGCCTACACGAAATGCACATCACACCGAAAAATACAGAGATGCAATGGAAGAATTGAAAAAGTCACCAGAAGTAAGTAGAATTGTTGGACATTCTCTCGGGTCGGCGGTTGTTAATAAAATCAATGAAGAACAAGGTAACAAATATACTTCAACAACTTACGCAACACCTACTATCAAATGGAAAAGAAAGGGGAAACAAAATCCAAAAAGATTGGGTTATAGAGTGAAGAATGATATTGTATCAATGCTGGATGGATACGCTGTAACAAAAGATACTGGCGAATGGAACCCCTTAATGGCACATTCCTACATTCCATTTGAAGCTAATGGGCTTTGGAACATAAACCCCGGCACGTCCATTTCTAATGGTTTTAATCCCAATCAATAATATCTAATTATTTATAATATGTTTGCTAATAAAAATAACAATAATAAAAATTCAGAATATAATAAACCTCTAACATTAACAAATATCAAAAGCAGTTATGATAAATTACAGAAAGAAATGAGTAAGCCCCCGAGTGATTACGAAGCTATAAAAACNGATGGCTTGAGCCAAAATGGTTCAAGTCATCCAGCTGTCCCTATTCTTTTCAAATCACATGAAGACCCTTCCCAACCAACCTACTCACATGTAAGATAAGAAAAGACTGGGAGGATCAGCATGGTGTCCGCTAACTTTTCTACGCACCCCAAAGGTCTTAGGTTAGACTACGCCGCTGTAAGTGTCAACAGTCCACATTGTTATAACATAACAATGGGTAAAGAAAGAGGTTGGGTATCACAGATAACCCTTACACTCTTTAGATGGATAGGATCAAGATAATCTTCAAGAGATAATCTTTGATACCTGTCAAACCCCACTGTAAAATTCACCCACTGTTAACACTACCTATCGGCGTAGCCAACTGCGCTAGGAAAGTTGCGGAATCGCACAAATGCGGAAAATCAAAATCGTGGACCTGCCACGGCTGGGCTTGGGTCCACTCATCCAAAACTCCTAAGCGGGATAATCCATCAGAAGGATTAGAAGCGCTATCCAACCACTCGATCCACGTGCGCATCTGAAGGGCATGGAACTGAAGATGAGCTTGTTGAACCATAACTAGCACATCAGGTTCTGCGGTGGATACGCGAATAAGAGCACTCACTGCGGCTTCGTTGTCGAAAAACCAAAGCACATCTGCGCCGCGCAAAACGTCAGGACACAAAGCGGGAACCACACAAGCCGCGAGGGTTTCGCCCGGATAAATCTGCTGGGTTCTAGGTTTCCACTGCAAGATGATGGTCTGGGGCACTACACAAGTACCGGCAACTGGGACGCCAGCTGGGGGAAACACAACCCACTCAAGGCGCAGGATGCCCTTTTCAAACGAAGCATCTGAGTAGACGCGAGTCACCAGCGACACAGTCGGCTGGACTGGGATGTCTCGAGGTCGGGACAGCAGCACAGCCTGGCGAAGGACAGCCAGGAGAACACGCTCGTCAGGCAGCAAGGTCGCATTCTCGCCACATTGATGGGCTGAAAGGACCGGTCCCGCCAATTTACCCAGATGCCCGGCACACATAGAGAAGAGCCACATCACGTCGCCTCGGAGCTTGCCTGCATCATCTCTGGACAACAGATTGGTGGAGAGAACCTCGTCCAATTTGGCTAAGACCTTTGCGGTGGTCGAAGCCTTGGGTTGTACCCGGACAAACCCTAAGGTCGGGACATCACCACAATGCAAAGAGGAACCAAGGTAGTGACGATTGGCAGTCGGCTTGAAGCCCTTTTCCGGCTGTGGAGGAGCGCCCATGAGCTTGAACACAAGGCGCAGCCCCAGCTGGGAAACATCATGGTCGGTCACAGCCTCCACAGCAAGCTCATCATCAAAGAAGGCAGCAGTCAGGCCCAGGGTGCAGCGGCGGGCAATGGCAATGCCCAACTGGGGGAATCTGTTGAAGGCGACAACAGCGCTCTCCAGGCCGAAAGCCAAGCCCCACAACAAAGTGAACCTCCACCCCTGCGAAGGCAAATAAATGGCCACCACAGAGAAGCGCTGATGGGCAGGGCACACGGGCAAGCCACGATAAGCGTCCGGCAGGTCGTCAGTGCCCAGGCGCATGCGGAACCAGGGGTGCTCCACATCCAGCTGGGCTGCAGGGGAAGCCTGGAGACGGCGACACAGGGAGGCAGCCACTGCGGCCACAAAATCAATGTTCACCGTGAAAATGGTTTCAGGCAAGCTGGTGTGGGCATTATGCTGGGTGCGTCTGGCATTGTCAATCATGCGCTTCTTGTTGTCGGCTTGAACTATCTGGAACCTTTCCAAAGGACGCCACCCACTAAGGCCAAACATAGCATCCATGGCCGAACGAGAGTAGAAGCGGGAACAGAATCCTTTGTCCTGCTCAGCCATAGTCTGGGTCACGATGTCATCTGCATGCAGTGGGGGCTTGGAATGCACAAGGCGGTCGACAACCTGGTCGGCATCTTGTAGCCAATGCTCCAAGGGCTGGATCTCCTTGGCCACCACGGGACGGAAGAGGCCAAATGAATCAATTTCACCCACAATGGGGTAGCCCGTGACCAGACACTGGCCTTGGAGCAGGTCAGGCCACCGCAGCAAGAGTGTCATGGCGGCAATGAAGCCCGGTCGCTTGGAAGAGGCCACACGGTGAGCACTCTCCACACGCCAGGGGATCAGGGCTTCTTCAAGCGGGCGGACAGCCCGGGCCACCGAGCGCAGCACAGCTCGGAGACGCTCGGAATAGGCTGGCAAAAACTGCTGCCACACCACAATAGCTTCCACAACGTACAGCACATCAAGTTCGGGCCAATCCGACGCGTCGAAAGGCGAAGGCAGAGCGGCTGACGCAGCCATATGCCCTTCCTTGCCCAGCCCTGGAGGCAGCAGGTGGTCCAGGCCTTTGGAGGAATCAGCTGCATGGCGCTGGCCGGTCAGGCCACTGTAGATTCGAGCTCGATCCAAGCGAGACAGCGGTTGCGGCCCCAACTCATCAACGGGGAGCCCTTGCAAAATGCGCCACGCCACATAGCCCTGCAACAAAGGCAGGTCACAATGCGAAAGTCGGTGGCGAACATCCTCAAAGACAGCTGGAGCCAGCACACAATCCGGGAAGAGACTGGGCAAGGTGGACGCCAGGGTCTCAGCAGTGATAAGCCCGGGGAACGTCCTCAAGCGATCCGGCTCCCACACCGTGTGCTCAAGGCGCTGATGCAAACGGTATTCATCACCAGCCGCAAAGGATGGCACCATCTTAGCCTGCAGCAGCTGTGGCAGAAAACACAAAATCGCCATGACGGAGTAGAGGTGGAAACCATTGCCCAGGAGGGAGTTCTGCCGCTGACGGCGCAGAGAGGCCTCACCCGGAACCATATCATATCAAAGGAATCCGGCGGGGCCCCAAGCATCTGGGCACGTTCATGTGGGTCCGGTTGGCGCCACTCTTCATCTCGCCACAACAAAGAGCGGGCCTCATAGGCAGAGGGCGGAAACCGCCGATGATCTGCGAAGAATCGAGTCACTGCCTCAGCGGAAGACCCCGCTGTTCTCATCAGGATGGTAGAATTCCCGAGTGAAAGGGTGCATGGCACCTTGGCCTCCAGCTTGCACAACGGCCTTGGGGTCCAGCAGAGGACGGAAGCCCTGCTTGAAGACACATTTGTTGGGCAGGGGCTTCTCGCCAACATAGCGCAGCGCGGGGACACCACCATCCTCGGGGACCCAGTCCCAAGAGGAGGGGGCCTGGAGCTGGCGATCCAGGGACCTCCAAGAAGAGGTAAGCCAGTACAAGCGCCGGCGCTGGACCCAACCACAAGACGCTGCATCGATCTGAACAGGATCGCCACCAAGCCAAGCACTGTAGGAGGCCCGCACAGTGGCTGGCATGCTGGCAACGTTCTCGAGGAACGTAATGAGCTCCTTGTCAGCCATCTCCGGGAGGTCAAGAAACTCCTGGCGCAAGCGGCGGAGCTCGAGCGGCTGGCGGCTCCGAGGGTCATTCAAGCCCTTGCGGGAGACATTCAACGAGGAGTTCCCTTGACAAGGACTCCCGCCGCCCATCAAGACCCACGCACGTTGCGACGTTGGAGGAAGGGAATGAACTCCTTGGCCGTCAAGGACTCGACCTGGGCGACATGGACGATGTTGGGCATGTTGGTATGGGCCACCAGTCGGGCTTCGGCATCGCACTCAGCAGCGACTGCGAAAAAGTGGAGCCCCAGCTGTAACAATGAGATGCACAGGCCGGAGTAGCCGGCCCACAAGTCAAGGACCAACCATGCTCCTCGTGGTGGAGAACTCCACGGGACCTGGCATAAGTCGCCTCGTCCTCGCCATGAAACTGGCTTAGCCGCGTGCAGAAGCCCCGCAAAAGAAGCCGACTGAACAGGGGCATCCCCAAAACTAAGCACCACTCGCCTGGAAGAAGCCGGCGGAGGGTGGCAGGGCACCGGTGCAGCAGCTCGGTGCTCCGGAGGGCCTGGTCCATCACCAGAAGAAGCGGCATCCACCGGCCGACACCGCAAAGGAGAAGATGGAACAGGTTGGCCCCCCCGGGACACAGTCCCCAGGGGGTGCTGTCCCTAGGCCGCCTGGTGCTCCAACCTCGTGTGCTTCTTGTCCAAGCACGGCGCACCAGACTCCAGCCGAACATCGCAGCAATGCAAGGCCTGGCATTTGGGGTCGGAACACCCACGCCCGTCGTTCCATGGTTTGCAGATCTTCTGGCCGCCCTTCACCTGGCTGACAGTGCGAAAGGCGTCAGCTTTCACAAGGCGCTTGCGGTCGCCAGACCCCTGGGTGGATTCGGCGCCTCGCTTGGGTGGCTTGGGCTCCACCACCTCAGCCAACGGCTGAACAGCCGGCGAGCGCCACTCCAGGTGTGTCTCGCGCAGGGCACTGTCCAACGCCCACTGGCCTGGCTGGCCGCGCCTGATGTATGTGGCCATTTTTCCCCTGGTAAGGGAATCATTTCGCTGCAACCATAGCAGGCTCCCATGGCCGAACTCCATAGTGTCACGGAGGGCACGATCACAGTATAGTGCAACGCCGCGGAGAGCTCCATGAACAGGACGGTCTGCTTGTCCACAGTCACCATGAAATTTCCAGCCCATGCCCAGGCGTGAGCTAACACCCTCATGGCGAAGTAGTAATCTGTAACTGAACGGAGGCTCACAGAGACCTCCTTTTCCAGTTGCAGTTGCAAACCTCCTGGCAAAGAAATGGAGTCGCTATTCTTGGGCTGCGACATGGTGAGCACAGATCGAACCTTCTTCATGTCGAGGACAGTCATTGAGCCCTTCTTGAACTCTCTGTAGATTCTGGCCCGAAGCTGCTCTGAGGGCTCCAAGACCGAGTCAAAGGTCAGGTTGTAGCGCCGGGTCCAATCATTATTCAACTGGACTGCTGGACGGTGCTGTCTGGCAAAGCTTCGTCCAAGTCTTCCGACTTGGGTGCCGATTGTGCAGCGTGCTTCAAAGCTTGCTGCCCGGCCTCAAAAGCGCTCTTGAAGCGTGCCTCAGCAATGCGACTGTCTTTAATCTCAGGCACTTGGGCCAGCAGGTCACCCAGTGACCGCTCCCAATCAGTGGCCTTGACCATGTAGACGAAGTCATCCAGAGTCACAACATGATGGACTCGCAAGTAGGCGGTCTTCCACTCCTCCTTGATGTTGGCACCCGCAAGGCAAGCCGAGAGGCCCCGGTCATCCTGATGCACGTCGATGCGAGACATCCTGCAGAAAAGGGGGTCAGCTCGGGCCACAAAATTTCTGCCAGACAACTCAAGTGAACCGCACGACAATGTGAAAAATGAGGCAACACAAGGGGCAGCAAACATGAGCATGTTAAGGTAGTGAGGGCGCACCCCAACACTAGGGAAAAAGGACCCCACACTAACCACAACAATGCCATTGGCGACACACTGCACACGTCTCTGAAGTGGCAGGCGACGCATTGTTTTCACCCCAATATATGTTAGTGAACCCACTGACAGTGCTCTGCCAGGGCCAAGTAAAGGCCTCGGGGGACACGCCCAAGGCATCGCTGACAAAAGGCGTCACGCGAAGTGACAGTAAATCCGTGGCCACGCTCACTAGGGTCCTGGTCGTAGGCAAAGTCTCTGCACCAAGGGACGGGCCGACCATCAACCTCCTCACGAACCAGGTGGACCTTGCGGCCCTGCTTCATCCAACTAAGTTCATCAGGAGCAGATGTGTCTGCCACGACGCCGCACAGATCATGACCACTGGCGGACTCGTCTGAAGCGGAACTGGAACTATCAGAGGACGCAGCGGAGCTGCTGGAGGACGGCTTGGAAACTGGCAGATCACCGCCCTCAGGGGGACCACAGGTCTCCCCTGCAGGCAACGCTCCAGCCGCGACTTCAATGTCCCCAAGGGACGCAGTCTGGGCCAATGGGGTCAACTCCTCAGGGAGCGATTGATGCAAGGCCGCCACCTCAGCCCACAACCACGCATCACGGCACAGGAATCCATCTTCAGTCATAGCAAGTTCCTGCCGCTTCTTGTAATACAAGCCAAAGATGCGGTCGACACACCTCTGTTTGACTTGCAGGGATCTCAAAACTCGTGACCCAGCATAGTGAACACCCATCGGAACGGAGCCACGAGGCTTGCGGGCTGCTGGGTCCCGGCCTCCACCAGCGGGAATGTCACACCAATTCCCCAAGGCCTGCAAATCGAGGTCCGGGAGCTCCATGATGTTGGCCATAGTGGGGAGGAAGCGCCGCAGCTTGTTGTAGGTGGCCGACTGGGCAAGGGGGACATCAACTCCAACTTGAACCAGGGCCCCACGCATCACCTCCAAGAACCGGGCTCTGGACATCGGCTTATTGGCGATGAAAGCCGTTGATTCCGTGATCTCCCAAAGCTCCTCTGGGCTCAGCGCCAACGCAGGCATGATGAAGGTCTGGTCCTCAGGGAACTCATGGGTGAAGAACTCAAGCAGCACCTTGGTGACGTGGTGGCCGTTCATAGTCACCTGTGGCACCCCCCAAGCGTAGCCAGGGCGAGCTCCCTGCTTCCGCGATTTGCCCTGCGAGCAATGGAACTCCAGCCAGGAGGAATGACTGCGCAGGAACTTGGAGCGTTGCACATGCTCAAACCTGATGCAACTGGTGGCCACCATCAGCACGAATGCCACTAGCAACTTGTGGGACCCCTGGACCTTGGACATCAAGAGGGCGAGGTTGATGAACTCCCAGGGCTCGAGCTCAGGAGCCTGCTTGCCAGTGTGGTGAACAGCGTGAAAGCGAAAGTGCTTCACAGCCCAATGGTCCATGGCAAAGGGGGCACCAAAGTTATCACCAAACCACTTCAAAGATGCGTGCATGCTGGATGCAGCAGTAGGCCCCCCAGCCGAGACTCCGCGCAAGAAGTCAGCCAACAACAAAGGAGAAGGCTGCCGAGGGTCATGGCCACCCTCACTGCAGAAGCGGAGCCATCTCTTCAGAGCGGAAGCCTCTGCCCAGAGAGCCTGGATGCCCCAGACATGAGGGTGTTCTTCAAGCGCTGCAGCTGCATAGGATCGGCCAACTGCGCTGGGGTCAGGCCCAGCTCTGGCAAGTGCACGACATGCTCCAGGACGAGACCGAAGAGGGCGTCCAACTTGGCCTGCTTGGCTGCATCCTCCTTGGCATAGACATCAGACTGGGCTGCAAGGTTGACCAGGGGGGCATGGGCAGGAGCTGTAAGGCCACTCGGCGTCAAGCGCCTGATCTTGTTGGACACTGGAGGAGGCGCCATCGAAGAAGGCACAACGGGCTCAGGAGCAGCACGAGTGGGGCCACCCACACTCGACTGCCTGTGTTGCGCGACTTGCAGCCCCAAAGATTCCACCTCCTGCAGACTCAAGCGTCTGGCATTGGTCCAAGCGACTGCCACCCGCATGGCTTCTTGGCTATCAAGGCCACGGCCAACCAAGCGTTCCAGCTCCTCATAGCACCGTTGGGTGGAAGGCCAAAAGTGATGAAAATCACTCGGCGTCTCAATGCCCAGCCGCCCCACAGCCTGAATCAGATCTGTCGGAAGATCTCGAAGGACGCGCTCGAGACTTGGGTCCAGGCTGCTCTCCAGGCCGCTCCCCGCGCTCGACGAAGGCCATGAGCTCCTCGATGTTGAAGGTGCCGTCTCTGTTCCTCGGCACGGCACTGGTCGGGAAGCGCACTGGTTGGTCATAGCGGACGAAACGGCCCGCTTCGTCGTTGAACCCCGTAATCTCGAGGAATCCTGCCATGTCGGAGCGCTCCACTTCTCCATACAGCTTCCCCTCAGAGATACAGGAGTGACAAAGCAGCCGATCTTTGTCGCAGCTAGTGCAAATGGCCTCTGGAAGGCCGGAGCAGCCTTCGCAGAAGCTGCCGGTCCAATGACCGCACTGCACACAAGGTTGTCCTCCGTGTGCCCGGACAGCGGAGGCAGCCTGAAAGTGGACAACCGCCCACGCCGCCCTCGCCCCTGGGACAACGATCCGTTCCGATCGTGTCAAGGACGTGGCAGCCACGTTCGGGTGAGCTCGCAGGAAATCACGAGCTGCACTTTGCCAAGCCGACCAGTCCACTGCTTTCAACGCCATGTCAAAACAGCAGGGACAGGCTGGATGGCTTGAGCCAAAATGGTTCAAGTCATCCAGCTGTCCCTATTCTTTTCAAATCACATGAAGACCCTTCCCAACCAACCTACTCACATGTAAGATAANGATGGCTTGAGCCAAAATGGTTCAAGTCATCCAGCTGTCCCTATTCTTTTCAAATCACATGAAGACCCTTCCCAACCAACCTACTCACATGTAAGATAATATATATAATGGAGAATATAGTTGCAGAAAGTAATGACGAAATGATAAACAGTTTAAATTTTGGTCTTCCATCTACCTCACAGTATATCACGTCAAGGCGCTTTGTAAATTTCTTTCCAAGTGGCTCAAACGTGTATAATGCAAACTCTGGAAATAAAAATANAAGGCGCTTTGTAAATTTCTTTCCAAGTGGCTCAAACGTGTATAATGCAAACTCTGGAAATAAAAATATTAGGTTTAATATTTCAGCTGATGATAATAATTATATAGATTTATCGTCTATTAGGTTGTTTGCTACACTTCAAAACACAGATGGCACACGAAACCATTTTTTAAGACCATTAGCAGGANTACACTTGTTCAGTTGGTGGGCAAATGTGCCAAGATATCACTGACTACAACCGACACTGTGAATTGTATGAGTGCCTTAAATCAAAAAATGTTAGAGATATGGATGACATAGAAAGTTCAGCNTAGATTTATCGTCTATTAGGTTGTTTGCTACACTTCAAAACACAGATGGCACACGAAACCATTTTTTAAGACCATTAGCAGGATTACATGGTTTCGTTCCACGCTACACTTGTTCAGTTGGTGGGCAAATGTGCCAAGATATCACTGACTACAACCGACACTGTGAATTGTATGAGTGCCTTAAATCAAAAAATGTTAGAGATNCCAAGATATCACTGACTACAACCGACACTGTGAATTGTATGAGTGCCTTAAATCAAAAAATGTTAGAGATATGGATGACATAGAAAGTTCAGCAAATCCTCGTTGGGATGGTGATTTTCACGATTATGCCAATGGATTAGACCAATTTGTGAAAGTTAAAACAGTAGCAGACCCCGGAACAGTAACCACTTACGCAGGAGACCATAATGAATTTGGAAGAATTGACAAACGATACACAAGACATAGTTTAACCGGCGTTCCCGGCGCAAATGGCAAAGTTAGGTTATCGCACAAACCATGTTGTGGTTTATTGAATTCTAATTATTACATCCCGTTACGCTATGCGCCAATTGAGTTACAGTTTCAAATTGTATCAAGTGAAACCGACCCTGTTGTAGTTCCAAAAGGNCCGTTACGTTATGCGCCAATTGAGTTACAGTTTCAAATTGTATCAAGTGAAAAAGACCCTGTTGTAGTTCCAAAAGGTGATGAAGGAACAACAGCAACTGAAAGCGATGAATACGGTTGGTATTTCCAAGCAGGTAACACTTCTACATCTTGGGAACTCAACAACGTAATTGTTAGGGCAGAAATTATTACTTTGGACAATACTGTCAATAACAATATTGTTAAACATCTTTTGGACGGGCAATCATTAAAATTAGTTTTTCCGATGTATCACACAATAACTCAAACTTTCAATACAGGAGGTGGTGAGATTAATATGAATATTGTTAAATCATCTTCTAAA
>BGPT01003800.1:9678-30418 GCA_003297045.1 Symbiodinium sp. clade C Y103
GCGCGCGTCTGCAAAAGTCATGCGGCTGCGGCGCCGTTTCTGGCGCCCGAAAACCATAGACATTCTGGTCTCGTGATTTGGGGCCCTCATAGTATATGTGTGTGTACGGTGTGTAGATATTAATATATATATGTATTGTGATATATATATATATATATTTCAGAAATTAGAAACCCTGAATCCGTACCCATCCGTACTTCACAAACACAGGAAGCATAACAGCTTTGCAGGGAATCAACCTCGTGATTTGACAATATTAGATAATAATAGATAATAGGTATATAATATTGTACACACCTGAAATTACTATTATGCATATGCAATGTACGTAGATACCATATGCATAAATATACTTGCATTTTTTGCGTATGTGTATATATATATATAGATATATACGTGTGTGATACAGCATACATATATCGTGTGTGTATATATATTTACATATGTAGATACGTATTATTGCAAAGTACGGTTGGTGCCTGGTGTGTACGCGCGTTTCTTAAACTCGTTTGTACACGCGCTCTTGTGACATTGTCATTCCTATTTATACTTTATTCTATCCTATTTTACTGCACTCCTGTCGTACATATCTATTCAAAGCTACGCTTCGCTACTTAACTTGACTGGATTACACAATATCCACCCCACAAGATTAGTGTGCAGTGCCTTCGTGTGCAAGTGAACATGAACATTATTGACACCCCACCCCACCCCAACCCCAACCCACATGATTAGTGTGCAGTGCCTGCGTGTGCAAGTGAACATGAACGTTATTGGCACCCCACCCCACCCAACCACAGCCCAGACCTGTGTGTACAGATGAGTCAAATGTGAGTGCGCAGATGAGTCAAACATAGAGTGAAAAGCGAGTGCGCAGATGAACCAGTTTTGAGTGCGCAGATGAGTTCCTGACCGTATTTAAACGTATACATATGCATATATATATATATGTATGTAATGTAATGTAATGTAATGTAATGTAATGTAATGTAATGTAATGTAGTGTAGTGTAGTGTTGTGTAGTGTAGTGTAGTGTAATGTAATGTAATGTAATGTAATGTAATGTAATGTATGTATGTATGTATGTATGTGGACCCTCTAAAGGGTCCCGTTCTGACACTCCATTGCCATAAAATCACAGTGGGACCCCTTAATTTTTTCAGGTAGTTTTGAGGTGTTTTGGGTGCTTCTTCACCATACCTTTGCATCTTTGATGACTAAGTGTGTGAAAATAGCCACCAACATGATAGCTAGCCAACATAGCTCATGATGATCTTTTTCTCTGGGTGATCTTATGGCATGGGGGATTCCTGTTGGAGACAGACAACAGTTTACCAAGGGAACAGTGACAACGATGATTTCCAAACCATGATCTTGCAATCTGGGAAACATCCAAAAATTGCCTGCTGAATGTTTTGGGTTGGAAACTTGGGCAAGAGCTTAAATCCATCCAAATCCCAAAAATCAGACGTGTCAAACGTGTCAGTGGCGTGTCTTGGGTGGCGTTGGGGGGGTGCCGTGGTGGGCCCCCTTAAGCTAAGGGGTGCCGTAGTGGGACCCCTTAATAAGTATCGGGGATATCCACCAAGTCTGGGGTTATGTTGCCCCTACCAAGCTAATTCTGGAAAGCGCAATTTTTAAAAAAAGCGCAAAAAAAAAGCGATTTAGCCATTTTGAAAAAAGCGAAAAAAAAAAGCGATTGAAAATAACGCGAAAAAATGCAAAAAAAAGCAATCGGGAACCACAACTCAGCAATTCTTCGTGTTTTGCATTCTCAATCGCATTTTTTGCGCATTTTTTTCGCATTTTTTTTTGCTTTTTTTTCGCATTTATATTGCAGTTTTCCTCAGTTTTTGCAACTTTCTACTTCTGCCGCATTCCCAATCGCTTTTTTTTTCGCATGTTTTTCGCTTTTTTTTGCTTTTTCGTCGCTTTTTTTTGCTTTGTCAAATCGCTTTTTTTTTCGTTTTTTTTTCCGCAATTTAAAAAAAATCAAGGTTTACAGGATTTATACAGGAGTTAGCTTGTATAGCAGGCGACATAAGTCTGGGGGGCGTGTCATTTTGCGTCGCAGAATCGTACTGTTTGGGTGTGGTCCAAAAAAAAATAGATCTATTTTGTGACTCCAGAAAAGGTTTCTTCAGACCTTGTTTCCGCCATGTCAGACGAAGAGCCGGTTGAGGCTCGCTAAGCCTACCAACTTATTATATAAATGAGATCTTATTTATGGTGGCTGGTTCACCTTAGTATTTCATGTGAAAATATGCACATGGTCCCTTATCTACATCATGGCCTACATGTTTATATGTGTTTCTTGGCTGGGTGGCTACGTCGGGTATGGTCAGATGCGATTACCATGAAACACCTATAATATAATTGAACAGATTATGTGTGTTGTAAAGTTAGCATAACCTTGAGAATAAGGGGTGCCGTAGTGGGACCCCTTAAAGATACCAAGTTTAGAAATCACAGTGGGACCCTTTGGAGGTTCCTGGTACGTGTGTATACATATGTATATTTTATAGATGTATCTCTATATATATATATATATATGTATATTTCTATATGTATATTTATATCATTTGTATATGTATACACATGTGTGTACAAAACGATAGATATGCACGTGTAGTTTCAAGAGCTACAAAAAGAAGGAGATACCAGTACACTGTACACAACGATGTTTTTCCAGTACTCGTTCATGCTCGGTTGAGTTTACAGGGAAGCAGAACACAGAGCCCATGTAAGGATTGCTTGTCTCGTGGCTAGTGCTTACAACGGTGCAAGGGCCCAAAGGGGTTTGCAAGCACCGAAGAACTTAAAAGGGCTTTGCGCATGGGGGATCAAGCATTCATGCCAACTTGGCAAAACCAAACCGTTGATCACTGGTGCCTTTCTTGCTGTTGGGATTTTACAAAGCCTGTTGAAATGCTGCCACCTTGGCTGCCCCCAAATAGCCCCCAGTACATGATGGTTGCTCTGTACTCGTGTATAGTTTGCGGCTAGTTCAGTTTTCTGCTGCTTTTGACAGTGAGTACTGCAAGCCCTGAATCAAGGTCTCAATTAAAAAATGAGGAGATCTTCAACATCATATGACCCTCTTCAGAAGCATGAATATCGGGTCCTTTCTTTGCTTTTCAGGGCTGTAGCTTTCCAATTTGCTGGATGGGTTTTGCTCGAGTCAGGCTATCCACAGGAGGCCTTGGGTAACTACTTGCTACCAGCGGAAACGGTCAAGGATTGCATGATTCAGAGCCTTATTTCAGAGCCTAATGATCTTGGCACGCCCTAACATTTCAGCGAATGATAGTGTAACCCTTTGAAACAGATGGAACAGTTCAGTTATGTTCAGTTAAGCAAAACATATCTTAGAATGGTTGATTTTCCTTTCTTCTTGAGGGATGCTTCCTGATCGGCGGCAAGTCGTACAGACCCAGCTTCCTCCCAGAGCCGTCCAAAATCCGACAATCTTTCCATGGCGCGCTGCACAAATGGCATGACCGAGAACAGAAGCACTACAACCTCAATGCCTCATTTGAAGTAGTTTGGTTTGTTTACCTTGTTTACTTACTGGTTCTAAAATGTTCTATATAGATATCAGCGTCCGGCATGGTTTGTGCAATTGAGCTGGAATACCCCAATTTGTATCAATTTGTGATATGTTAGTGTGCCTTAAAAGTGTTTTAACAATTTGGAACTAATAAACCCCACTGGATGTGTTCTCCAAGTAATCGTCAGACAAGGCGCCATAGTATTTCCATCGTTGGGATGGGATGATCCCCCAATCCGACATGGTGATCGGGCTGTGTCTAAAAATGGGCTATACCCCTATGTTTGGAAATCTTAATGGGGACAATTATGATTATCTAATGGATTTAGAGCTACACTAGTTCAAGACAAACCAGCATGAACCAAGCAACATTCGATGGTTTGATTTTTTAAACATGTTTGATGGTGAAACATGGTGAAACGGAAGGTCTCAGAGATTCGGAATCATCCCTCCTAATTCTTGGGGTCCTGGGTGACGAAGGTTTTCGTTCGGTACAGCGTTACAGATATGACAGCTTGTATTTTGAGATGTATAGATGCCTCATAGCATGTTATTAAATGTGATTCTGTAAATTATGCCAAAGGTCCTCCTTTGCTTTCAACATCCTTCAACGACTTTGGAGATTGAGGTGGCACCATCCATCTGCAAGGACCTCCTAACATGGCTGCAGAGTGCTGAATCTATCTGAATCTTGTTGCCAGCAATACGGATAAATGCGGATAAATGCGGATATACACATTACTTATATTTATATATGTTTGTACAGTATATATGTAGATGTATAACGCAGACACACACCGATATTCTATAAATGACATAGTATGTATATGAGCTACAGGCAAAATTTAGGTTAATGGAAAGTAGTATTCGAGGGGACTCTATTTTTTGGAAATTGAGCTGAGGCTTGGAAAACGATAGAACACTCATAAAAAAACGACAACATTTGCTCATGTTTAATCTTGGTCATCAGTCAACCGTGCAGGTTATTCGATACTTGAAATAGGCATTCAATAGCATTCACCATCTGTTTGAGAGATAGGCAGACGGCAAAATCNTTCGATACTTGAAATAGGCATTCAATAGCATTCACCATCTGTTTGAGAGATAGGCAGACGGCAAAATCCTCTTTTGAACAGGTGGTACCTGGTGATGTGGATTGCTGTGTGGTGATGTTGTGTTTGCTGCTATTTGCCCTGCATGCTGAGTAAAATTCAAATATAGTACGGCCACATGTCAGTTTTTTGCTTCAACTCTTGCTAGTGACAACGCGTCATGCTGGCGAAAGGAAAACACATTAAGGTCTTGTTTGCAGCAAGAACAGTGTGGGTGCTCTAGATTCCGCTCTTTTCCTCTATCCCTTTTGGTTTGTGCTTATCGTTTCCACGGCAACCTCAAGCTTTGTTCAAGACAGCATTAGTTATATATATATAAGAATTTCAAAAAAATGGGTTTTGCAGAGCCATATTGTTTTGCAGATTTTTTTTGATCCAGCCAGGTGTCCCAAACGAGAACCCGAACGAAAACGAAACGATAACCAAAAAATCACAGAACCCCTATCGGCCAGACGCTGGCCCATTTGCTCGCTGAAAAACTGCTTTTATTGGCACAACTTGCTCATCCAAGATGAGCAGCAAGCAAGGGCAAGACATGGCAGGGCTCAGATGTTTACTGAATGCGCTGTTGGAACTGCAAGTTGAAGATGTGGAAACGCAGCTTNGCTCAGATGTTTACTGAATGCGCTGTTGGAACTGCAAGTTGAAGATGTGGAAACGCAGCTTTCGTGTGAGACATCCCTCAAAAACTGAAAGTTAAAGATGAGAAAAGGACGCTCGCGTGCGAGACTTCCTTCAAAGACTGAAAGTTGAAGATGTGAAAATGAAGCTTGCGCGCGAGACATCCCTCAAAAACTGAAAGTTGAAGCTGNCAAAGACTGAAAGTTGAAGATGTGAAAATGAAGCTTGCGCGCGAGACATCCCTCAAAAACTGAAAGTTGAAGCTGTGAAAACGAAGCTTTCGTGCGAGAGATCTCTCAAAAACTGAAAGTTAAAGATGAGAAAATGACGCTCGCGTGCGAGACTTCCTTCAAAGACTGAAAGTTGAAGATGTGAAAATGAAGCTTGCGCGGGAGACATCCCTCAAAAACTGAAAGTTAAAGATGTAACAAGGAAGCTTGCGCGAGACATCCCTCAAAACTGAAAGTTGAAGATGTGAAAACGAAGCTTGCGCGCGAGACATCCCTCAAAAACTGAAAGTTGAAGATGAGAAAACGACGCTTGCGTGTGAGACCTCCTTCAAAGACTGAAAGTTGAAGATGNGAAGCTTGCGCGCGAGACATCCCTCAAAAACTGAAAGTTGAAGATGAGAAAACGACGCTTGCGTGTGAGACCTCCTTCAAAGACTGAAAGTTGAAGATGTGAAAATGAAGCTTGCTTGTGAGACGGAGTGAGACTGAAAGTTGAAGATGTGAAAACGAAGCTTTCGTCAGTGGTGATGGTGGTTGTGACAGTGGTGGTGGTAATGGTGGGTGGGTGATAGTAGCGGTTGTGATGCGATAGTGGCTGATAGTGGTGGTGGTGGTGGTGGTGGTGGTGGTGGTGGTGGTTGCGACAATTCCAACGCCGGAAAGCCATCAGTACACCATGGCATATACAAGGAATACGAACATGATTTTCCAAAACCTGAAAAACGATAATACACTCATCAAAAATTGATGTCTTGGAGCTGTGTACCGTGGGCCATATGAGATACCATGCTAAAGATTTTGCATTATATCGTGCTGGGTATCGCCATTGTCTCCTAGTCTATCTATCCCAAACAGCTCCTCAACAGATGCCGGTTCCGAACTGGTCATGGCCACAGCGCACCCTATTTTTTGCATCGGCGTTGTCAGGAAACCTACCTGTAGACGTCATACGAATGCACCGAGAATCTCAGAGTTGGCAGTCACACCGAGATTCCACTCGGTTCCCTGACCTTGACACATGAGACCAGAGTTTGTCCAAAGCAAATCCCAAACCATTATGCAAGTTCTGTATGGCAATGTTCTGTATGGTTTTCAGTTTTGAGGGCCAACTCTGCACATCGCACTGGCCGGTGGTCTCGAGCGCAGGAACCTTCCATAGGAGAGCCAGAAAATGGGTCCAGCTGAGAGATTTATGGGTTGTCCATTAAACCATACCCCAAAATCCCATCAAGATTCCCACAGTCATCCACAGTTATCATGATTTTCATTGATTTTCCACATGATCCCCACACGTTTCTATATATTTGCCGCACTTTTCCATATGTTTCTCCACTGAGCTTCATTGTTTTTTCCCATATGTATCCATATGTTCCACATGCGTCCATCATTTGTTTCCATCATTTCCCTATCATTTTCCATCACTTTCCATCATTGTTTTCATATATCCCTGATCTTCACAGCCTCCCCATCCTGTCCCAGGCGGAGCTGGCGTTGGCCCGGCCCATTGCTTTGGGCGCCCCCTTCAGGGCGGCTCAGGACGGCCATGGAGCTCCTCTGTTGAAAGATGAACTTGAGGCTGGCCATGGCCGGCCCGGCGAAATGCTGCGACTTCATATGGTTTTTTCAAGGGATGAGTTATGGAATTATCGGAATAGTTATGGTGAGTTGATTATCAAAAATGATTGAGATTTTTTGGGGTTATTATAAGCAGTTTTGAACGTGAAATATGGAGGATCTATGAAGATTTCACGATACAGTGGGGTATAAATGGCATATTCAACTTCCATGAATAACACTATGATGATACGAATTGCTGGAAAGCGAGAGGTATGGTCGGCTTGATGTTGATTTTGCTATGGTAGATATGGACCTTATTGGCTTCCAGGTTGAATTTGCATAATTCAGGTGTGCAGGTAATGAATGTTTCGGTGGAGGGTTGTTGTGGAGAGGTCTGAAGGCGAAGATAAGAAATCAGGATCGACATTTATATTCATGTTTTTCTGTGAGCGATTGAATTGCCCGCGTGGTGGATCGTGGTGGTGCAATTCCTGTGAATTCGGGACCAGTTGTGCAGTTGCCACATGAGGATGAAGCCTCGCCAGTGCCCTTTGATGACAGTTGAAATGATGTGGTCAATCCAATGCCATAAACCTTCCATTTGAGGATCGTTTATAGCACGCATTTACGATGCTTATTTCAGATTAGAATATGCAACCGGATGTCAGGTGCCTGCTGCAATTGTCAAAGTTGTCCCATCTACTACCTGCTGAGTGAATGCTTCCATCACTCCTTCATGTCATCTCCACAAGAACTGAATTCATCCTTCTGAAGCCTGCCAAACCCTTGCGCAAATAGCAGATATTCCCTGGGTTTCTGCAGAGTATTCAATATATAGTGGATTCTGATTGGAATCACGCTGTGCTTTTATCTTAACCAAAAGGATTGTCGCCACACACTTGGAGTTGAAATATGTTGGGATAAGATGAATTTAGCATATTTCCAGATGTTTCCAGATGTTTCCCACTAAGGGTTTAATATGCTGAATTTTGAGCAAGGGATCAGCAAATCGCGTGATCCGCGTGCAGGCCCTCCCAAAGTTTGGTGGCCCAGGGTATTCGCAACAGGCACAGTCACAACAGGTGGCTGGTGGACGAAACCAGATGAAACTAACCAACGTAGAACCAACATTTAGTGCTGTAACACCAACTGTAGAGCTATAACTGGTTGGAGCTGGTCGGTTCCTTCCTAGTTTTTGCTTGGGGCAGCTCAGGTGACCTATTTTGCCAATGAAAATGGATAGATAGTGGCTTGAAACCACCAAGTATAGGTGATCTATAGTTGTATCATACTGTATGTACTTGCCAGACATGTGCCTTCTCAGGTGAAACACAGGAACCATCTCGAACCCCTTGTGCCATCACTCAATGGGAATGATCACAGTACCTTTGCTGCAAAGGTCGAGCCAGATTTTGGCTGCCAGGTGCATGAGGCCTTTGCCGATTGCCGATCTTTGGCCATAGATGGCCATAGATTCCATCGTGTCAGGAAAACGATAGAACACATATCAACACGGATGGTGAAGATCTGGTGTAGCTCGGAGATTTATAAGTCATGTGCCTTCTTTCCACCAAAATTGCTGGGGAAGTTGATGCTCAAAGCAGGTGTTTGTAGATATCTTGCCAGAGGAACAAAATGGCTCAAGAGATCTCAAGAGGTTGGATTTTGCTGAAGACCTTGCATCTTCTTGCATCCTCTCTATTCTATCACCTTGCCCCCCCGAAAAAGAATCTAGTCGTTTAGATGTATGATGTTGTGTGATATTGTACAAGCCTACACTGCAACACTTCTACAAATACAGTTGAGGTTGAAAATCACAGCAGAGCCTAGATCAGATAGCAGCACAGCACTGTTTCAGGCTTGAGCCGGCTGAAAGGCCGAAAGCCAGCGAACTTTTGGAAGGCCACTGCGATTGGCAAAGTGATTTTGTTCTGTGAATGTTCAGGTCATGCGCATGGGCCGATGCTTCATTTTTCCTGACCATGGTTTGTGTTAGAAAGCGTATATTGCGCTAATGGTGTTCAATCATTTGTTCAATGGTGTTCATCGTTTTGCGTAGAACGTTGCCATGTTTTATCCAAGTGCCCCAAACGTGCTAGTTGAAAAAAACTAACAATCTCCCAAAATCTATTCGTTCAACGATGTTTAGATTTTCCTACGTATGGATATATCATGATAATTTGCATGGTTCCCCCCCCCCCAAAAAAAAAAAAAAAACATTTCTATTATGCAAATGGTAAAACATGTTCCCCTCATTTCACCCATTGAACATCTCCATCAATGGCGGGCACATCCATTGCTCCAACACCAAGCCCTGTGCCCAGGGTTCCATGAAGTTGTAGCTAGAGGCGCAGCGCAGCGCGCAGAGCCTGGGAGATCCCGGGAGATCCTGGGAGAAGTTGCAGATGGCTAGTGCTTCCCTCATTGGCTGGTGGTTCTACTGTAACATGCATGTAATGTACATACATATTGTAGGGCTTCGCATACCGAGGCCGCAAGGGTTGTGGCTGTTGTTGTTGTTGTTGTTGTTGTTGTTGTTGGTGGTGGTGGTGGTGGTGGTGGTGGTGGTGGTGGTGGTGTTGTTGTTGTTGTTGTTGTTGCTGTTGTTGTTGTTGTTGTTGTTGTTGTTGTTGCTGTTGCTGTTGCTGTTGCTGTTGCTGTTGCTGCTGCTTTTGGTGCATCTTGCAACCATCTTATCACCCATGTTTTTTAACTCATTGTTAGGGCCAACAATGGTCAAATAGGAGGTATTTTCGTGTTTTTTTAGGAGTCTCGGAGCAACACCGTGAAAACCGATGTTTGTTGTGCCTCGGAAGCCCAAAACCAAGGTATTTACGGTGTTTTTTGCCCCTGGTAGCAAAAACCACGGTATTTACATGTATTTACAGTGTTTTGTGGCCAGCACCTAGCAAAAACACTGGTATTTACGCAGTTTTCAGCTTGTTGCAAGAAGCATTTTTTCCATGCCAAAAGCCCCCAAATCGTGAAAACATCACCAGGCTGAAGGATTCTGGGGGTAGGGTCGGCGGAAAAAGCCGCAGCTGGATCTGCAATGCTTGCAGCGACTTGCAGAGTCTCTTCATACGGCGAGGCATCGCCGGACTTAAAGGCTTACGCCTGACAGCCGGGCGCCGGCAAAGAAAGGGTTGGTTGGCCATGCGTTAGCCCATGTTGGCTCTATCTTCGCCTACGTTGGCCCGATGTTGGCCCATCTTCGCCCTATCTTGGCCTACGTTACCCCTATCTTGGCCCATGTTGGCCTTATCTTGGCGCTATGTTGGCTCCATGTTGGCCTATGTTGGCCTATGTTGGCCCGATCTTGGCCCGATCTTGGCCAAAGTTAGCCCTATCTTGGCCCTATGTTGGCCATATGTTGTCCTATGTTGGACCCATGTTGACCCATCGTGAGGCCTATGTTGAGGCTCTATTGGCGATACTCGTATGTGAGGTCATCTTCGTTGAAAGGCCTCCCAGATACCAATTTTTCCGTCCCGGGCCCTTGCGCGGAAGCCAAAACCACGTAAAAACCACGGTTTTGCACGCTGAAAATTACAGTGACTTCAGTCGACCGGGGGTCGACACGGTACAGGTCGGCGGCAGGGGGCGTCAGCGTATATAACTTTCGGTTACCACCGAAGGCCCTCCGGGCACCACACGGGCGTCCTGGCCAGCGCCCGGATTAAAGGGCTACGCCTTGCCGCCGACCCCTGGAATGCGCAGCTCTTGATCTTGTAAGGTTTTCTCACAGTTGCAGCGTCTTAACGACCTGTACATGCATGACAGCCAGCTGACCTCAAGTCTTTCCTTGATAGGGAACTTGGAAGACTTGTCAGTGTCGAGCCTGGGTTGCAGCTGTTAGAAGTCACTGTATGAGTGCCTACTAAGATTAAACACACAGACTTTCAACCGAGAGTTCAGTCGTTTGACCCTGCTGCCACAGCTCAGCGTGAAAAATTGAGTGGAACTGAGAACCATCTATACATGCAGAACAACCAGTTGGCTTCAATCAAGTTTAGCCGTGATACAGAACTTGGAAGACTTGTCAGTGTTGAACTTGGATTCCAACCGTTAGAACTCACTGTCTCACCGCCTAGGGAGACCGAACATACAGAGTTTGATCCTTGACAGCGACCTACCGAGGAATTTGAATCTCTTGTTTATATTTCCCAACGCGTCCAGTTACCTGTATATTAGGAACTGGCCTAGTTACCAGCCTCACAGGTACCCAGACTTTGGAACTGGAACCAGGCACCACGGTTCAAGATATATTTGAATATATATATATATATATATATATACATTGTGAGAGCTCGATAATACATGGCCTGAGAGTTTTGAGACCAATTTTTCCACAAAAAGTCATGATACGGAACCGTTAGGAAACCGTGAGGAAATGGGGTGGAACCGTGAGAAAAGGGGGTGGAACCGTGAGAAAAGGGGTGGAANTTTCCACAAAAAGTCATGATACGGAACCGTTAGGAAACCGTGAGGAAATGGGGTGGAACCGTGAGAAAAGGGGGTGGAACCGTGAGAAAAGGGGTGGAACCGTGAGAACAGCTCTGCGCGTTTGTCAGCCGCATTATTTTTGATGGCCTCACGGTTTACTTTAAGCTATATCATCAAAAGAATCATAGTTTCTATCATGGTTCCTATGTGTGGTTCCTCGCCACATTGCCTGGTTCCTANTGATGGCCTCACGGTTTACTTTAAGCTATATCATCAAAAGAATCATAGTTTCTATCATGGTTCCTATGTGTGGTTCCTCGCCACATTGCCTGGTTCCTATGGAACCAGTCGCTGGGGCCCAGTTACCTATGAGACAAGCCCCCAGGAGCCCTTGGGTTTGTTTATCAGTGCCGGAATTTCTTCTTGGAACCAGCATCACCTTCCGAGCAGACATGAAGGGCCGAAGGCGTGTGCCATGGAGCAGCCGTGAACGGACTGTGCTGCAGAAAATCAAGAAAAAGGCGAAGTTGCAGTCGCAGAAAATGTGTTGCAGGCGCTTGCGAAACGGCAAAACGCCATGGCACTGAGGGACGGAAACGGTGCCCAGCAAGCAGGTTCCAGTGCCTAACGTTGCTTCCTGAACCTGCAAGAAACTAGCTGCTTTCTTCTGTTTGCTTGCTCTTGCCCTTGGCTTCTTGCTTGCGCCCATGTCTTCCTTGCTTGCTTTTTGCTTCTTACGTCTTGCACCTTTTCCTGCTTTCTAGCTTCTTGCCCACTGCTGCCTGCGCATCCTTTCTTGTCCCCTCTTCTCTGACGCGCTCCCCCTGCTGTCGGCAGGGGTCGGCGGATGTTCTTTCATGTGCTACATGATGTCAATTTCTTGCTGTTTTTCTCCATTTTTCACCGCCTCACCCCTCTTTGGAATTGTCACAACTGACTAAGATATCTAAAATCTGGTGGGATGCCGAACAGGCAATCCATGGCACTTGTGGCTGTTCACTATCAAATGTCCTGACCCCGTTTGATTGAAACACGCTAAGGTGGGGTATTGGCAACTGTTTCTCCCATGTTCACCAGGTTCATGACACTTCTGAGCTGAGTCGACCAAACCAAAGCCCAATGTGTCACACCTGTTTAGTCCAGTTTTGCTCGTTGACTTTGGGATGTCCACATGCGAAGCTGCAGATTCGCGCAGATTTACAAAGTCATGCAGAGCGTAACCCATTTCAGACCCCAAAAGAATCCAAAGTCCTTGGGCGATTTGAACGGGTTCTTCAAACGAAGAGACTCGACTTCGAGAAAGAAGGGCTACATGGTCCGCTACCGGAAAAGACAGGGGATGACACGCTTGGGAGCACCATTACCCAGACCCATGCAGCATGAATGACCATAATTAGTCATGTCTTATGCGTTTTTTTTGTTTGGGTGGTTTCAGTCAAGGAATTGGGTGCTCTGCATTTCAACACTAGAAAGATATGGCCCCCTAGTGATTGTCTATGATAGAGTCGAGGGAAAGATTTTGCGTTAGAATTTGTGTAAAAGGCTAAATGCCCTCCAAATGCAGTTTGTGTTTTTTTGAAAATGGCCACGCCATGCAGATGGAATGTTATTGCATTTGCGATTGTTTTCGCGAAACCAAGCTGAATCCAAATTGATTGATTTTTCTGATGCACCGTCAGATTCACATGCCTACAAGTATTGGATGTCCTGGAAACGTGGACTTTATTGCATATTTTTGCATGAGTGTATAGTTGATTGTCATACTAGATATGTATGCGATACTGTACATTAACCCGCAATCTTACACACTGGTGACATTGTTTTAGTTTGTTGCAGTTTGTTTGGATGTTTGTCCTGTTTGTTTGTGCATGTTTGTTTGTGCATGTTTGTTCTTACCGTATTTATTGTGTCCTCCTGGTTGGTACAGTCGCGGATTGGTTCATCTCAGCTGTTCTATGAACTATTGAGTGGTATTGAAAAATGAAAGGATCGCAGATATGGTTTGAAAAATGAAAATTGTCCATTTCATTAATTGGGTCGCATGCAAGGTTGGTTGATTTCCGTCTTGCTGTAAGCCCAAGTTGTTTCACCAAAGTCACGCAGGCCACAAGCTCAAGCTGACCAGCAATGTCTCAATGAAGTCTACTGCGGCCTATTGGGCTTTAAACATTGAAAGTTCTGTTCCAAAGCCTATTTACCAGAAGCGGCGTGAGTGCGTGTTCATCATAGTTAGACCCATAGCAGTTTCATGGTCTTCAAGACTCAAACAGCGGACGTGCTGTTTGAAAAAACCGAGCAGCAAAGCCAGCCAGCCTTGCGAGTTCTGAGAAGCAGTTTCCCATTTGGGCAGGAGCCTTTCAGTTGCCACGCATTGAGACACTGGCATCCTTTCAAGCCACGAAATAGGATCCATCGTTGAGAGTTACCTAGCAGGATGGTTCTCCAAAAGGCAACGGAGTCAAGGAAGTTGTTTTCTCAAAGTCTATCCAATTTGAAGCATGCAAACACATACACAATAAAACTCAAAATGAGAAGCACACCTGCATGTAACCTATTCCCATTCACAATCGGCAGAGCAAGATTGATGATGCTAGGTGTTGGGTCGAAGGGCAACGCTTGTTGCATCGATCTCTAAAACATGCTGAAACCAACTGATATAGAGCACTTGCATGCACTTGCAACATCAACCAGTGCATCGTCAACTCAAGCACGTTGATGCAAACTACAGGCACATGTGCATACATTTCCCATCATCCTACTTCAGTTTCTTTGAGTTTCCTCTGATTTGTTATGTTGTTGCTTTTGACAGACCCCACCCGAATACGTCGTTAATCGTTCAGATATTTGGAGTGGAAGGATGAAGTGTTTCGGCGCTCAGCTGATCAACGCCCTCAGGATGCACATCGATCAAGAATCTGCCGCATTCATCGCATTGGTGCAGGCCATTGCACCACCATGTTGCTGGGCAATGGGCCTATTGGGTACCAACGTCTTCTTGATGATGCAGAGAACGACTGCTGAACGTCAATGTGAAAATTTGTGGTTTCATAAGGCCATCTACGTTTCAGGTGCATTTAGCTAGTGTTTTTGCTTTGGGCTGAATGAAGTGTATCTTTGAGAGGGCCTTTCAATTTACTGCAGAGCAGATTCTGACTAGAATTCAGCCTCATCAGAGGGAAAGGTTTGGTTTGCTGAAGGACTTCCCTGATATGCAGTGCAATCGAGTTCCAAGCATTTCGATGGGTTTGTCAGGTTGTCCAAAGAGGAAAGACACACACACACTATATAATAGTTACAATAGATATATATATATATATTATAATATGCACAACATATAATCACCCATGGCCCATATTTGCGGCCATTCTGAAATTGAAAATGTTGTTTCTGCACCATGGGAGTTTGAGGTATGCCCTCCTTTTCCGGACAAGCCCAAATGTTTGTCCTTGCTGTGTACCGCTGGGGTAAGCTGTTCACCCACATCGCCCAAATCTTTTCAATGTCTAAGCAGGTTTCAGGATGGTTCCGCTGGTTTCAGCCAAAACATCAATTGTTCAAATATTTGGTCCAACAAAAAACGGAAAAACTACGGTAAACATGCGGTAAAATGCTTGGTCCTACAAAATTGAGAATACCGTATTTAAACTTCTGTAGAATTACCGCTTTTTGTTGGCTTCGTTTTGAGGGTCTCGGCCTTCACGAAGGCCAGTGCTGGTGCAGCAGGGGCTATCGTTGCCTCGGCAGCATTGCAACCAGTGGAGGCGCTGACTGGAGGGATTTCCACAAAGTACGGATATGGACGAGGAGGATTCGGGGTTAATCCACAATAATCCTTTCCCCCTAATACTAAACCCCCCCCCCTAATACTAAACACCTCAGGTAGTTTTTAGTATTAGGGGGGTATTTATTATTAGGGGGACCCTATATTAAAAACTATGTTTTCTCGATTTCAAAATCAATTAAATCTCAATTTAAAACGCAATTAATACGTTGCAAAAAAAAATGGATTAAATCACAATTTAAAACGCAATTAATACGTTGCAAAAAATTGGATTTCGAAGCGGATCCCTAATAGTAAGCGCCAGACCTTAATACTAAAAGCTACTTGGATGCAGGGGACCCTAATTATAAACACCCCGGGGTTGACTAGTTTTTATTATTAGGGGGTGAAACCCACAAATGGTAGGTTTATTTTTAAATTGTTTTTTAAAGGGGATCAATTAAAAGTCAAATTGGCCAACCACAAATTTTCCAAAATTGGAGATGGACCCTAGTTTTTAGTATTTAGGGGAGTTTTAGTAATAGGGGGAAGGGATTAAGATGGATACCAAACATGGAAAATTGGAGGCATCGGGATTTACACACCGGAAATCGAACATTGTAATTGGAAACCCTGATTTGTTTGTACAATGGTAAAGTCATGAAGGAATGGGGATTTCCCATTGCCTAGTTAGATTACGCGAGAGTGTAAGAATCAGGGGATCAATTCCTTCGTACCTGACATAGATGTTTGCATTGAGTGACATCCATGGGCCTGCGGCCCGGCCTTCGTAGTTTCCACTCAATGCCCTTAGTGCTTTCAGTACCCCATGAGCTGGCGCTGCAGGTCGCTAAAACACGAATCCAGATCAGCACTGGAGGTGGCATTGGGAGCAAGGGTCCATGCATTCTAAATCATTGTAATTCTCGCCCCAACATTTGGGTCCAAGATTTTCCAAAAGTTTCTGTGACCCGCCTTTGCAGGCGATGACAGTACTTGGGCAACGATCAGGACAGCATTAAAGCCTTCGGGGGTGTCCCACCTTGGATAGCTTCCCTCGGCTATGGCAGCTGCCATGGATGGTTGGGTAATGTGCTGTGGTTGGGGCATTAGGCCCCCTCATTTGAACATGTTTGACCCATGTTATCCCATGTTTCAGATTTTCAGCTCTTTGCAGGAAGATAGCAGCCCAAGATGGTGTTTTGGGACTTTGGCTGGGTGCCATCGGCAAGTGTACGGAGAAGCTCGGCATGTGTCAAGCTGTGTCATTTGATGGGGTATTTGGTCAAAAGACTGCAACCTGGCCATGAGGTGATTTGGGATGGCTGAGACGTGCTGTCAGGGTTCATTTGAAAATCGGCCCAGCATGGATGTTGCTTGGCTGCTGAGGAATGGCGCCAAGAACTTTGCGCCACTTGCCTCTTACATCATTAGGTATCCCACAGCTCATCATGGCCCTAGCAAAGTCCAACAGATTGAGTACAGGACCCTCAGGTCAAAGGTATTTGTTCCACATCCCTCCAATATTGAATTCCCCTAGGTGGGACTCAAAATAGAATTGATACTTAGCCTGGCTTTCTAGGGGCAGCTTACATCAGTAGCATGGTGTGATTTATGCCAAGGATGGCCAAGGGATTGAACAGGATACCGAATGATACCGATATTTTCATCCCAGACTTGTCAGTGTTTCTGCTGTTTCATTTTATAACTTCAAAATGTCACTCACGCTTGTCTTCTCGATTCAACCATTGGATGATAAGAGGTACAGGTACCAGGACCACGGACATCTCGCAACAAAACGTGTGCGATCCAACAAATGGCAGTGCCACTAGTCAGCAATGAATGCTGCAAGGTATTTCTACATCTACGACGGTATGAATGCGATTGTGAAGAGGCACATGGCACTCACCACTCTTGTCCCTTGTCAAACATTTGGAGCCGATGGGAAGTTAAATCTCCTAGGCTCTCATTAAACAATTCATGGCAGTGGCTTGAGAAAGAAATCGGACTTTTTGCCATGGCAACTGACATGGTAGAACATGGCAGAACCACAATCGATCCTAGGTGAAACTGGTCCTGGGATACGTCGCGGGCGTTGGATCTTTGGGTTGCATTGAGTTTTTAGTTTCACTTGCTGGTTACTCTGGGCGTGGGATACGGGTCTCTCGAGAGATGTGATTTCACTGGCTGAAACTTCATGACCACTGTATCCTTCCACCATACGGCACCTTTCAGAATCCAAAGAAATCAACGAATAAAAAATTCGGATCTCCAAAAAGAGTTTTCTGTTTCCTCTCCACATTCTGAAGCCAACCACGGTTCCGAACCATTGCCTCTGATTGCAACCCATCCAAATTTCGAAATACCTGGCCCTTGAAAATGATCAACACCCCAAAATCATGATTCGATTTGATTGATTTAACATGATTTAACCAACTAAGCCTAGCTGATAGAATATCGAAAATGACCATCAAAGCTGTGGCCCGAAGAGGATCGAAAAGGCACCTCAAGGTTTGACCCGACCCATGCAGGCAATACCCTCATCAACATGCCCCTAGAAGTGATCTCCACAAAGATGCAGCTGGACGATGCAAAGGCCGGGATCCCCAGGGGATGATGATCGACCGATCATTGGGATCCAGCTGATGGTTGAAATATGTGGAAATTGACCGGATTTCAGATGATTTCAGATGAAACCTGAGAAGATCAGTTATTATATGTTCTTATGATGAATTGATTCTATTCCGAGTCACTTCTATCAATGCTTTTAGGTGAAAGTAGCATTACCCATGGGCCCGCACTATATCTATCAGAGCGTTACAGTATATGGACAATGTGTGCTCAATCACATCAATCACCAGGAAGTGCGGTTCACACATGTGTAACCCAGAAATCGAAATTTACAGTTTTGCTGGGAAAACGTCTGTGAATGGATATAAAATGGTGGTGAATTTCCGCCAGGGTTGCCAGACGGCAATCCCCTGATGTACTGCCCCGGCGCGAGGGCATCGGAACCCTTGGCATGTTGCAGCGGATTGTGCAGAACGAAGGACGGCTTCCGTCTTGAGATGTCTCGGGCTACGTCGAAAACTCTGAGAAGCTGGATGGTTCAAAGATGTTCGAGGCTGTCTTCCCAAGGTTCTTTAAAGAGAACATTGACTAGAAAACTCTAAAAATTCTCCGTTCCAAAGACTTCCAAAGTTTGTTTCAAAAAGGGTTGATGCATGCTACTAGCACCAGAGATTGCCAAGATTTTGGAGACCGACTTGTCATCACGTTGTGGGCCAGGCGCGGTCATGAAGGGCACGGGCATTTGGATCACTCATGTTCTCCCTCGTGAGGAGTGGGAACACTCTACACGGGCTTGGGCTACAACATCGCCAGCCAGCTCAGAAGGGTCATAGGATGCGGGGCGGCTACATCCCCAGGGTGCCATCATGTGGCATCATTGGCCATCCTGCGCCCAGGCTTTGTGCATCAACCCCGCCATTCAAAACACCATCTTAGCACCTTGGACAAAGAGGGCGCAGTACTGGAAGTTGGTTTTTCGTCGGGGCCAGTGAAAGAGGGTGTATTTTGCTGACTGGACATATTGTTTTACTTCCAAAGCCGGACTGTCTTGGTTCAAAGCTGCTTGGCAGTTGCATCAGCTGTCTTCCGATTGTGCCGCGGTTTCTTGTATCGTTTTGTGTCTTTGCTACACATGGGAGAAAGCACCTACTGTCCCAGTAAGATGTTCATCATTTCCACGTTGGGTCCAAGGACAAACTGAAGGAGGCGATCCTTGGTGCGATGAAGCGGAGGAACCCAGGAGTGCCTTGGCTGCCTTGGTCAGCTTGGCAATTGGCAATCTCCATGTTCAACGGCATCAATGGCAAGATGCTGCAAAATGGAGGAACATCATGGAACATCTACCGCTGTTGCTTTTTCCAAGCCGGGTTTTCCGATTGCCGATCGCAAAACCTGGATCTTCCAAACCAAGCCAAAGCATATCCAGCATCCAGATTCTCTGAGGTTGCTCCTGCATTGACTGCTTTCCAGGCATGTCAGCTTTGACCGACCCATGAGTTTAGTTTTGAGTTGTTTTGGACTTGTATACATTGGGGGGATTTGGGGGTTGGTTTTTTCTCCGCATAAATATCAGAATCTTTGTTGTTGAACAGAAAGTTTGGTGCCTGTTTGTGTTGGCCACATACTTTGCATGCTTCGAGTGGTCAAATTCCGATAGGTCATACGAGATTCAATATATGGGTCAATCTACGGTCGTACCTGCTGTAGCTACCTATAGCTAGGGTCTTGAACTCTTGAACCACCAGATTGGGTATCCGGTATCCTTTGTTCACCGTGGCAAAGGGACACCGTTGCTAGGCCTTCACACTGGGCGCCTTTGCAAAAGCTGTTGCTACGGTGGTGACCTATCCGCTCGTGCGGTTGAAGACCAATTTGACACCTGGCTGCAAGATAAGTATCAACAATGCCACTCCTTGAAAAACAGTGGGGACTACCTAATTTCAATAACAGACAACCGTAATCTTGGACATCCCCATGTGTCAATTTTGGCTGTGTTTTCATTGCGAAGATGGTGAAAGGGTGGAAAAGTTTGGTTTCCCAGTTGATTTTAGCCAAAGGCTTCAGGGTGATGGCTCCAGAGGTTCACACATTCCAAGGGTGAGTTAAGCTTGCTTCTTCTTTAGAAAGGCCATGAAAGGCCTGGGACATCCTGGTTTTTTCCTGGTAGGTCATGAATCCACTTCTCAACATCGCTGGACTTGAGTTTTGCAACTCAGGATTTCGGGTTGGTCACATAGATTGGAAATCAATGGCCAAATATTTGGTCCCTTTGACATCGTTAACCTAGGGTAATCTACCTGAGCAGGGTAAAATGGCGACCTTTTACATAATACGTTTGATAGGCAAATCATCTACAGTTGGCAACAAGGAGCCAGTTTCCATAGCTACAGCCATAGCAGCTATATGATATATGTTATCGAAGGAAGTTTAGAAGTCTATACTTCCGTGTTACGGAAACCTAAAAATGTCATTTCAATTGATTAGCACATCACTTGATTAGCAATTCCCTTGATTAGCAACTCACTTGATTAGCAATTCACTTGATTAGCAATTCACTTGATTAGCAATTCACTTGATTCGCAACTCACTTGATTAGCAATTCACTTGATTAGCAATTCACTTGATTAGCAATTCACTTGATTAGCAATTCACTTGATTAGCAATTCACTTGATTAGCAATTCACTTGATTAGCAATTCACTTGATTCGCAATTCACTTGATTAGCAATTCACTTGATTCGCAATTCACTTGATTCGCAATTGACTTGATTAGCAATTCACTTGCTTAGCAATTGACTTGATTAGCAATTCACTTGATTAGCAATTCACTTGATTAGCAATTCACTTGATTAGCAAGTCACTTGATTAGCAAGTCACTTGATTAGCAACTCACT
>BGPT01003801.1:5123-32204 GCA_003297045.1 Symbiodinium sp. clade C Y103
AAAGAGTGGAGAAAAGAAGAGAAGACATGAGATGAGATGAAATGAGATGAAATGAGATGGGATGCATTGGACCATGTCCGAGAATAGCTGCGAGACGAGCTTGACAGCAGCAAGAAAGTTGAGAAAAGGTGGGAAGAGATGAGAATCGTTTCAAAAAAGTCGAGAGGAGATGGGAACGTTGAAGCAAGATGATGACGAATGCGCTGAGCAGAGTTGCGAAGCTGTGATTCTTCGCGCCAGCTCCTATAGGCAAAACTTGTGTTTCGATCCTATAGTCTTAAGCTTCTGTTCTCTTGGAAACTTCCGCCACCCGCCTCGTGCGGGTTTTACTTGTATACACTATGTATCATTTGAATTCACATGGATCATTGCCAACCCCACACGTGGATGGCTTGAATACCCTTACACTACGCCACACAAAAAGAAAAACTGGGCTGCAAAATGAGTGGGCCCATCAACCCATACTTCCCGCAAGCAGGACAACCCTTCTTCCAGCTTACACATGCTTGGCCACACAGGCCATATCTCCTGCATTCACTTCTTGGAAAAATATATACTGAGCCAATACGAGCCATTCACTACTCCGAATCAGATCAAAGCATCCTGCTATGAGTGGGTTGTCTTAACCATCACTGGTGGCGATTCGCTCGCCTCATTTTTTGGCGTATTTGGGCTGACTCACAGCATCCCAAAAGTCATCACCCCTGTCCTCGCTCCCCGGCTGCATGAACTCAACCATCGTCATGTATTCCTCTTCATTAAAGGTTGTCTCACCAGTTTCCTGGCTTTCGGAATCTTCAACCCCTGTTTTCTGGCGGTATGCCATTCCAAATAAAGGCTGGCTATACAACTTGACTGCAACAAAACCGGGACAACAAACACCAAACCAGCTTTCCATCTTTGATCGATTCATGTGATTGGGAACCATATGTCAAAAGTCAATGCCCAAACCGCCCAAACCGCCCAAACCTGGCTACTTTGGAAGGGTATTTTTTTGGTGCATCCACATCCCCCGCATCCCCCGCACCTTGTTACAAGCCTGAGCCTCCTGGAAGTTCCAATAGCCGTCCTTGTCCGCGTCATAATTTTCAAAGATCTCCACGGCCAACTTTTTCTGCAGAGATCCCAGGGAGGATCCCGACGACGGTTCACATCGAGCGACTGTCGAGTTAATAACCAGCGACCCCCAAATATTCTATCGTCCTTTAAATAGGATGAATCTGTAGAAACAATCCCCTATATCCCTATGAAAACCATGGTTTCCGGTGGGGTGTGCAAGTATGAACGGGGCATGGGATTAAACATGGCTTACAAATCCATATGTTCGATTCAGGTCATCCCAAGTGAACGGGCTCCAAGCAACAAAGGGACGTTAGAATGGCAGCATTTTCTCATACGTGATGGATCGTGATGGTACGTAAAAATGCTATAATAAACATGTGTGCATGTATACAATATACTGTAAATATATATATATATGTGCACCGGTTTATACCAGTGCTTTTCCAGCTATATAAACTGCAAGGTGGCCCAGGAGTTATAAGTTGGTCTAAAAAACCCGTTAACTATAGTTATATCCACCATTATCTACCATAAACCATAGTCAACCGAGTTGTTTGCATCAACCTAGCTATCCCAACAGGGGTCCAGTGAAACATATAGCGCACCTATTCTCGGAATGCTTCCTGGTGCGCGCCTTATAGATCTGTAGAGTCTCATGGTCCTTGGCGATGTTCATTTCGAACTTGGAATGTATGGGCTGGCAGTAGAGGTCCACAACACACTTCCTCAAGCTGAAACGCAGAAAGCGGAGGGGGATGGGCGCGTGGATCTCAAGTTCGATAAATCTCAGGGGCTGAACTCAGTGGACGATGGAATTCAAATAGCATCAAATAGCAAATCTGGTCCATGGTTGGTGCACACCGTGCGCACCCCTGAAGAAACAGATGTCAAAATCAAACTGCATCAGCACTGCAGGATGGACAAGAACAATCATTGAAACTACCAAGATCTACCAAGCACATATGGATGAGTGAACTCTATCTGCTTCGTTTGGACTACATTCTGGGGCAAAAGCTACCACAACATTGTAGCATCATCTCTGATGAAATGACATATGCATGCATATGGAATTGCAGTAATGCCACCAGAGTGAAGCTGGTACATATCAGTGACCAGTTGCCGTGATAGCCCCTTGCTCTTCTCATCTGCTGGCATCATCTGCCAAAACGTCCGCTGCAACATGGACTAGAACAAGAGTTGCCCATGGAGACTCAAGTTTGTCTTCGGAAAACACGTGGGTCGGAAAATGCACGGCCTCACGTTCCTGTAGTAAATGTGGACGTTCTATACTATATATCAATACACAAAGATAAATATAACATATACATATGTATATCATACTATATTGTATTATATTATGTTATATTTTATTTTATTTTATATCATATTATAAATTATGTTATGTTATACCATGTTAATTTTTACTAGGTTTTACTATTAAAATATTTTACTATAGTATATTATATTCTAATATGTTATATTAAATTTTATATTAGTTAAGTTATATTATATTATATGTGACGTGTGTGTGTGTGTGTCGCAATGTGTGTATATGTCAATGCTGGTCAATGTATATAAATGTGCACGTACAGATACATGTGTGGGGATGGAAAGTGTTGAAGTGCATAGGTGCTTGAAAATAAATAGATTCTCATTTTCCAGGTGCTAAATGTTCCGAATTAAAGCCCGTTGTTTTCCCATATTTGGATATTTTGGTATTTTCTTAGGGTGGTTTAAGGATCACTGTAAAAATCCAGGAGAATCTAACATTACCTAGAAAAAATCCTGATCCATTTAAAGTTTGAGTTTCAATCCTGTCCCATCCTATGATCAACTTAAGCCCCTGGTTATTGACGTAGCTATAGATAGCTATAGAGAATCACCGTTGTGAGTAGGTATATAAAAAACATATTCTTTTACGGATATCACAATTCTCAATAGGTAACCAATCATCATTTATCATCAGAAATTATCGAACTACATGAGCAAGCTGTTAAATTTGCAAAGGGAAGCCGTGCCATGGTATGCCGTGGTGATTCTTTGGGGTTCTTGTCCTTGGAGCCGTAAAACTTCTCTGCAAAAGAGTTCGTTTGATTTTAAGCGGATCTGCCAGGAGAACACTCAAAAACAAATGTTAGGCATGTTTTCTGAAAATACAGGCGTGTTTGAAGGGAAAAATGATTGATTTTTCAAGCGGTATTTGTGTTCCTTTCTTAGGTTTTCTTTCAATTCTTGGCAGAACCTTTGCAAACTTATTTCTCTTGTGGTTTCTATTTCTACAGGGAAATCCACAATACAAATCACCCTTAATGAAGAAAGCAGGCTGTGGGGTTTACTGATTTGGGGAATAAGGGGAACGTATAAGACATAGGGTGAACGAATTATATGTTTACTCTCTGGCAGTCAAACATGGCAATGTAAAATTCACCATTTATAGAGATAATTATAGTTGATTTTCGCATTAAGACCTCCATTCATACGGGATTTTCAGTTGCCATGTTTGATTACCGGATATAATTCGGTTAATGGCAGCCTGGTCAATGCATCAAACAATTCCATTGTGACCTCCCTCTCAGCAGGACAATGCTGTCTCTCCGAGAGACTTAATTTTTCGAAGAGACTGAGTGCAGCGTTTATGATGGGTTTGTCATACCTGTACCCTAAATTCACTGGCTAATCATGCAAATCATCAACTCTCAACTCAAAAACCAATTCATCTGTTGGAGGTATACCCAGTGTTCAAATATGCCAAAATGCCAACGAACTGGACTACGATTCGCATCATCTCAGCTGCCTCGTTCACCAGCCATTCGAACATCTCGTCGGTGTGATTTTGTCCAGCGGATTCATCTGTCGCGAAGGAGCCTGTGGCACATTTGGCATGGCGGTGTAAAACCCAACCTGAGAGTTTGCCCGGAAAGAACAGGCGCAAACAAAAACTTGCATACCCAAATAGGCCTTGATTTCTGCAACCAACTCCCGGGGTTGAGGTAAGAAAAATGCAACGCAAAGCGGCGTGGCCGGTGAATCAACGGTTTCGGCGGCTGATTTTCCCATAGGAATTCCCGGTCGTAAATCTCTAGGCATCTCTAAGCCCCCAAAAACACCAAGCCCTTCACAAAGCCACCATCTGCGACCCCTGAAGCAAATGGCTGGCGACATTCCCAGGACTCAGAGAAATTCCAATAGCCATCTTTGTCCAAATCGAAGAAATCAAAGAGCTCCTGGACCATCTTCACCTTGGTAAACACACTCAGGTAGTCCTTCTCGATGTTGAACTCGAATTCAGGATTCAAGTAACTCAGTGTCAACAGAGCTGACAGTCAGGCGGACTGCACCTTCAAACATCTGAAGCCATGAGAAAGTATATTTCAGTGACATTGCAATGCGCACCTGCCAGTGTTGAAGATCAGATAGGACCGGTCTTTTAAGCTCTCTTCACCCTTTCACTCTTTTAAGGTCGGAGAAAAAAAGACAACCGGGATATCGTGGCAGGGGCAACTCATTAGCCCACATGGACCTTTCCTGAGATGGGGCTACCACAAATCATCCAAGTCATGCGGCCATGTCAATATTGGTTTACCCATGGTGACGACTGGGGATCCAAACCATCTTTAAAAATCCCCATATCTATATAAATATCCATATCTATACATCTATTGGCTGTCCATTGACATGTGATTTTCCCCCAATTTTCCTATTGAAATAATCCGAGAAACTCTCGTTGCCCCGGCTGGGTCCCTCTCCCTCCCTGGTGGATCCTGGCCATGCGATGGCAGAATTTACGTGGGGCCAGTGAAACCAAAGGTAGCCATAGGTCCAGCATGCGTATGTACTATGTATGTATGCATGCATATATAAACAAATACATATATATATATATATGTACTGTATACTATATATATATATATCTACACACATGTTTGCATAAATCTAAATAGATTTATGTATGGCATCAAAAATTGACATATACAAACCAAGAGAAATAAACCACCGAAAAATAAACATTCAACTAATTTTGCCTCACCTTTCACTGCCGGTTTTCTACAGTCCAAGATGCTACCAAACCATCCCCTCCAGAGACAGAGCTTGTTTGCTTTTGTCCACAAACTCCGGTGGTGCCACATGTAGCATCTGCTTCCAAGAGAGCTCATCCTGATGAGACGACAGACTTTTCTTCCCCTCCGACCTGTTAAAAATACCTTTGCCCCAGTGCTTCTATTGCTTCCTGCCACTGAATATCAACCAATGGGTTCTGCTGTGCCCCGTTGAAATGGCGGAAGCGTATGTATGATACATATATAGGTTATTTTAGAAGAAACATGTAAGATGTTCCTAAAGCAGATACTGATCCTAGGCTGAAAGGGAATGTACTATATCCTCCCTACAGTAAAACATAGTAAAGCAATGACTTGACCACGCTCATCGTTCCGATGCAAATCTGGGAGCATTCATCCCCACAACAAATGGTCCCTGCAACAGTACTGACCAATCCCCATGGACCGGCTCTGGGAGGCGGACGGCCACCCTATGATGATTTCTAAAGGGATTCATCCCAGAAGCCGCTTCTGGAACACATTCCGAGCGGCAGAATTCGCGTGTTTATTTGAACTCTTCGAATCTGCCCAGATATCCGACTGTCAAATCTGCCTAGTTCTGATTATGGAAGTATATATATATATATATTGTATATTAATAATTCGCATACTGTACACTGTACATGAGACATCGTGGGGGAAATAGTTCGCACGCAACCCCTTGGCCAACGGCCCAAGGTGCCATATGCTTCCCCTCGGTTGCAAACACGCAGTAGTCGGCCTCGGGTAGCTTGATATCTGTTTTATCATCCACACGGAATAAGGTTGGAGAATTCAAAATGTCCAGCCTGGCTAGTTCCCATGCCATGAATGGATGATTTTTTTCTGATTCATTTGTAATACGGCCTGGGCGGCCTTTCTTGTCAAGAAGCTTCCGTGAAGTTCCAGTAGCGATCCGAGTCGATGTCAAAGAATGCGAACAACTGACAGGGCCACAAAACGCCAGCTACTCAATCATTTCAACAAGGCTCAAAAAATGCAAAAGCATACTAAAACCATGTAATATTCTGGCATTCTTACAGATATTCCCGTGAATTACGATCTTCACAAGGGTTAACATTTCATTTAACATATCGACATATGAATATTGTGAGGTTCCATCTCATCATCTGCCCACCGCTTGGAAAAAACGCCGATGCCTACCATATCTTGCGAACTCATGAAACCCAGCTGTTCATGCAACGGATCCGGCATAAAACGGCAGCAACATGTCGAGCCAGCCATGGGAAAGAAACATATGAGTTACAGTGATTTGCAGCAAAAACTCGCCTAGTATCTATTGAAGATTATTGAACCAGCAGTGTTTGGCTCTGGTTTAAAACATCTTAAACAACAAAAACGTACAAAAACAAATCAGTGGATGATGTTAGCTGCTCGCCTCACCAATCATCCTCCCCTGCTCTTCTGGGCAACTGGCCTCGTTGTTACATGGGATGTCACCAGGCGAATCCCGGGGTCGCTATGTTTTTCCTTTGTCGACATCCCTTTTTTGGGGGTGACCACTACTAAAACACGGAAGCAGTGATCTGGATATTCTGGGAAAAATATAGGCCACTGACCTGCAAATGGTTGACTCTAGGAAACCCCCGAACCCAAACCGTTGTGGAAGATCGGTGACATTTTCTTGTCGGCTTCCGGAGAAACAGCTGCACAATGCAAACATCTTCCAAACAAATATATGTAGTGGGATCCACCGCCTTCATCAATATGTGTTTCCTGATCCCGGCTTGGTATGACCAAGTTTGGTGAGTCCATGGGGCCCTTGGCCGTCAATTTGCCCAAATGTTCTCTCGAAGTCTGTCATTTTCCCAGTTGCTCAGCAAAGTGTCCAATTTTGAGAATCTTGCAAAATTGGGTCCCCAAAAATCAGACGCGAGGATGGTTGAGACATGTTGAGACAAGTAAACGCAGTGATTTTTATGAAAGACTGGCGTCTAAGTGAGACACCCCTGGGTCTCAAATTTGGACCCATATCCTGCTGATGAGGCACCACCAATTTGGCCCCGTCCGTAAAGGTCGGATCCTTAGGGAAGCAACAGGTCTCCAGAGGGCCCTGGAGTCAGATTCCAAAGGACGAAGCAAGAAACGTTGAGGAAAGCGATGCAGAAAGATTTGACCTTTTAACAATGATGTGCGTGTGTTCTCCTTATATTATACATAGAAGAACTATCACCAAAAGAAAACACACGTAATCATATACACACACACACATATATATATATATATATATTAGATAACAAATACCGGAGAAATTGACGCAACCTGTGATTTGTCGGGTCCTTCTCCCACTACAAGCCTGCACAGAAAACGTCAAACAAAAACTACCCGAAGGCAAACATCCAAGAGTCCACTTCCAGAGCGGCAAAGAGCCAGTTCACAAACTCCTCGATCTGCAACACTCCATCGCCATTCCTGGGGAACATCGCACGATATCGCATAGAGGATCCCTGATGATCCCGGAATCTCCCTGGATGAGCTCAAGGTATGATCGCAGGATATCACAAACCCATAGTTATGTTCCTACCAGTTCATGCTAGAATCTCATGTCCTATCACTGCGGTCAGCATTATGACTACGACAGAGAAATGTTTACTGCTGATGGGTTTCCAGATTGTTGTTTGATTTGGAAGGTTGCTATCTTAGATGACCCACACGCTTGATCACGTCATGGCTTGAGTCTGATCTCGTTGGCAAGCGTCCGGAACTCTTAATCACTCCCAGATCACATAGCCCAGCGTGGCACAACTGCTTGACAGAGATCTTGGGGACAAAGGTTTCAGGTGATTCTGTATTATCCCATTACATCCCTATTGTTTCCCCATTCTATCCCAATCATTTCCCCATCATTCCCCAATAAGATTATTTCACAAACCAATGTCAGACTGTCAGATCTTCCAATGGCACGGCGCCAACGGTCACGGCCACCGCAAAAGCCGCGCCCGCCAAGCGTCTTGTCGGCCTTGCTCATCAGGCGCTCCACGGAATCATCGTCCCAGGTGTCCGAGCGGAGGTTCTTCAGGACCTTGCCGAAAATTGTCGCCGATGATCGGAAGCTGGAAATACCATAGCCCCGCAAAACCCAAGGGATCTCCATTAAATTTCCCCAAATTTTGAAGTGCCGGTGGAAAATCGAAGCCAGAAGAGTTGGTCACAAAGACCCCCAGGAATTGTGATGCTTGACTTGATTTGACCAGTTGCAAATGGAGGGTACCGCGTGTGAAAAGAAGGGACCTTCCCATTGGGATTTTGGGGCAGCTTTGGTACCATGTGCCCGTCCTCCTCGCTCAATCAAGCAAGCAACCAACCGGACACTTTGGAAAAGATTTAAGCAACCGATGGTGAACAAGTAGGAATCCCCTTACCCACTATTTAATAGGGAAGGAAATCATTTGAGGATTCTATTTCCTTTCTCTCTCTCTCTCTCTATCTCCATCACCATCTATCAAGACTAGTTTAGTTTTCTTTCTTGAGGTCTTGCTGCGCCTTTGCCATGCTGTAGGTTTTTGGACCTGGAAACTTGCGTGCCCCATGCTATTTGCAACATTTTGGGCTGCAAGCTTTCAATTTGCATGCTATTTACAGCATTTGGGAGCTGAAACCTTCCACTTGGTATGCTGTTTGCAGCATTTTGGAGCTGGAATCTTCTATTTTGAAGGTTTTTGTTGCAAGCTGTTGTTTGTTGGTTGTTGATTCATTGGTTTTGGGATGCGTGTTGTCGCTTGTTGTTGTTCTTGTTGCAGTTGTGGTTGCAGTGTCGGTTGCTGTTGCTGTAGTTCTAGTAGTTTATTTGGTTGTAGTCGCAGTTGCACTTGTAGCTGTACTTGTTTTGGCTTGGCATTTGCAACTTTTGGAAGATAGAAGCTTTCATGTCGCGTGGTATTTGCAGCCTATGAAAACTTTGACCTTCCATTTTGCATGGTATGTATGTAGATGGGTACTGTGGAACTTTGACCTTCCCATCTTGCACTTGCACGGTATATGATGCAGAATTGTGAGGCTTCAACCTTCCAATGTGAAGCATTGTGAATTTGTGAAACCTTACTTTGTCAACCGGTTCATTTACATCTCATTTAGCCTTTCTGGGCGCAATGGTCTCCACACTAAACAAACAACAAAAACAAACTGAGAACACGAAGCGCCTTCCCCAAGGAACCCAGAGACAACTTCGTTCTAGTTTTGGTCCTTCTTTGCAGTTGTGTTTTTTTTTGTTGCTCCTCTTGTTGCTTTTGCTGTTATTTTGATCGAAGTGTTGTTCTCTTGTTCTGGTTGATGTTGCTGTTCTTGTTGTTGCTGCTCTTCTTTTTCTTTTTGTTGATCTTGTCGTAGTGTATTTGTAGTTGTACTTGTAAGAAAGCAAAAGAACGAGGAAGCCAGGAAAAAAAAACTAACAAGAGAAAACAGAAACAAACACAGAAAAAGAACATAGACACGGAGAAATGGCCCGAAAACATACCAACAAAAAGAGAAACAACAAGGCAGAAAAAGTTGATACTTAAAAGCACACATGCAGAGAAGCAACCCAAAAAAAAAAGGAGCAGAACCGCAAGAAAGAAAAGCAAAGAGAGGCAAAAACAAAAAAATACAGAACAGCAAAACGAAGAGAAGCAGAAAAGAAGAACAGCAAAAAAAAACAGAGAAACAGAAAGGCCGCAAAGGTGAAGGGGAGAAATCAAAAAAATAAGACTAAACTGAAATACAAATGTGCGCTACATTGATCTACATTTGAACCTGGGGTGAAATTGATACGTTGCGGCCTTACAAATGGGGTTGCAAATCCGTGGGCCCCTGGCAGCCTCCTGAATTCTTTTTTGCTATGATTTCAATCCATCTCAGAATCGATTTTGGATCGTCGCAACAAGCTGAAGAAAATCAAAAAAATCCTAGCAGCCCGTCGGACCAATGAAAAATGACGAATCCTGATCCCTCGAAAGCATGTCTCAACGAAAAGGATGCAACCACACTGTCTACAATAATGTCTGGAAGATTCTGCAAGCATATCAGCATGTGCTCATGCCAACAGTTTCACACTTCTCCTACCACATCAAGTTGTCTGAGAGTCTGCTTCTCGTTACCTCATGCCTTTTTCGCGCCAAGTGACCGTGGACAGCTCCGAGCGGCTAATGACACCGTTGCCATCTTTGTCAAACTTCTTGAAGGCTTTGATCACGTCTTCCGCGGGCATGATACGTTGAACTGAACTAGGAACGAGTTCCGCTAATTTCTTGTCTGCACCCTGATGAACTTCACGGCTGAGTGGATGGCACTGACAGTACTGGCACATGGAATGAATATCGCACAGGTGCGATGAGGCTCTGAGGGCGATGAGTCGCAATTGGTACCATCACACCGAAAAAAAGGTCCGAGAGATCCCAAACTTTTTCCAAACTTTTCCAGCAACCCCTTGAAATTTGACCATTGGAAGCTGATTGCCTGGAACAGCGCCATAAGGTGTGGCCGTGTGGATCAGACCATAAGCTTCATTGAGCTATGCAACAGCATGTAATGGAAACATATTGAATCATATTACTGCAATTTACTGTGTATATATATATATATTTAGAAGTTTGTCTATTCGCCTGAGAATACAGCACCCCAAGGTACCCCATGTTGAAAAAAAAACACGTTCCTGCAAGGTGCATTTTTTCGGATTTTTTCGGGGTATATGTACCTCGTTTTTAGACAAACCCAACACATTATATAACAAAGGGCAGTTCTAGATTCTATATACTCTATATCTGGAACTGTTGTTGTTGTTGTTGTTGTTGTTGTTGTTGTTGTTGTTGTTGTTGTTGGTGTTGGTGTTGTTGTTGTTGTTGTTGTTGTTGTTGCATTTTGCTCTAGCTAGATCAAGAGCGCGACAGCCTTCAGTCTTATCAAACATCGCCGACGAACGTCTCAATAGCAATCGAAAAGCTTGGACAACTGTGCCTAGCCCAAAACAATTGAATCTCGAACAGCCCAAAAATAGTCTTCCCATGGCCACGGGTTTCTCTGAGAGTAGAGTAATCTAGAGTACCCCATTTAATCCAATGGTTTGAAACCTGATTTGGAGGTTTCCTAAGTCATTGGGGTATCCCCCAAATCATCAAAGTCATCATTTCGCTCCTCCCAGGTGAGTTCTGCTGAGGCTGAGTGATTCCTCAAGCGCCAGGCCACCTGTTTTGGAAGGTCGCGAAGGGAAAGCCCGCGCGCTTGCGCGCGTGGGAGCTATCAATGGATTGATCTTTATGGGAAAATGTACGGTTGAAACATGCTGAAACCATGGGTGTTTCATGTTCGTTTTCCCGTAAGTATTTGGGAATTCCCATATGGAAATCCTATGGTTTTCAAATGTGTCCTACAGATTTTCCCGGCTCATTCTGGGAGGCCATCCCCTCTCGAAGGTGGTCTTGGATACATTTGACCTATGGCACCCATGCCCCTGTTCCTCCAAAACATGGGTGTTCAAATGGCAGGCACATGAACCAACCATCCACAGTACCAAGGTTTACTTATTCTACTTCTTGATCTAGAACTAAAGACATCCAAAAAAATGCCTGCCTTGTTAAGTGAGGAATGCTCAGTTCAGCTTCAGTTGTCCTGTTCTAAACAAGGGCTCCCACGATCGATTTATAGAACCTTCCGGAATCATCATTTCCTTTTGGGGGAACACCTCCATTTAAATTTACTTTGCCCCTGAGTTGGCCTATGAAGTTGGTAAAACTACGAAACTTCGGGTCCCAAAGCATGAACCTTGAAGGTGATCCGGATCTCCTTCATTACCAGCCTGGCATCAGCTGGGTGTGGGGTCAAGCCATAGGAAAGGCCCGGCAAAAGGGCGGATCACTTTGCAGAAAAGATTCATAGAAAATGTTTGAAAGGAAACAAAGGCACTCAAACCATCAAAACCCATCATGTTGAGTTAATAGATGAATCAATCCTAGAATGGGGGTACCCCCAAATCATCCGTTTGAATGGTTTTTTTCCACTATAAACTGTAAACCATCCATTTTTTGGGTACCCCCATTTTAGGAAATCCCCAAATGATATATACCTGGGACTACTGTACATCGTTTCAACAATGATCTGTTCAGAGATGTTCGGACGCACCCTACCACTAGTGCTCCGACCTCTGTAGCAGCAGCGCAATACTTGCCAGCTCTGACAGGGTGTAACCCTGAGCAGACTCCTGACATCAAAATGGCAAACCTCTCAAACTCTGCATGGTTGACCAAGAAACATCATCATCATTATCATCATCATCATCATCATCATCATAATCTTATTATCATTCTTTTTCATCTTCATCACCGTCACCATCACCATCACAAGCACATCATACAATTGATTCATCTGGCCCTTGCCGCTACCGCATGTTCATGCGATAAGATCATTGTTGGCATGGCTCTCGAATGTCATGATCATTGTGATCAGGATGAAATATTATGTCCAATACCAACATGATAATGACTAGTGCGGTAGTCAAAAACCATAAGCTAGAATATACTGAGTATACTGAGAATAACCACTATAAACATTCTATAACAAGCAAATAGTATGTCAAACATCTATTCACAATACGCAGAGTATTATGGACATTTACGAACAAATCACCCGCATATATTCATTAAATAGCTCCAGCCAGGGGTACCCATGGGCACCCACGTCACACCGGAGGCCATGGGACGACCCTTGCCGCTCCTGTAAGGCGGCCCTTAATTTGCTGGACCTTTTGACAAGGGCGGAGTCCGCCAGAGCCTGGTGGATGCCATGTGTTTTTTGTTTCCCATCCAGGAAGTAATCCTATGAATCACACATGAAAAATGGGGTAAAACATCATCTGGATGATTTAGTGTGAATAGTAAAACATTCAACAAAATACATTGATCATTTTGATGATGCAAATAGTTCATAGGTGCAAATCACACTTTAAGAAAATGATGATTGTCCTAGGGGTGATGTATATTGATCCAGGGTGCTATATCTCAGTGGAATCTCCGGCCATCCAGTTGGACCTGCTCGTGCTACATCCCTGACATCCCCAATCTAGAAACATTGGATGAGTTTATGGGAAAATTTACAGGAAACCCCCATATTTCATGGTAAAAACCATGGTTTCCGGTTAAGATTTTCCCTTCAACCAATCCAGTGATAGAAACAACCCAATAACCCAAGCTACACTGTGTCATACAGTGTCTCTTCTTGCCTGCCGATTGGGCTCCCGTTGGGAGTTGTAGAACTGCAAACCTCTGGCATCGCAACGTGGCAGAACTCAAATGGCAGTGGCTATGGCTATGGCTTTAAACGCATGGAATTCGCTCGCCCAAAACTTGGGAAGCCCATGGATGTTTACCCAAAAGAATTGTTTCGTAGAAGGACAGCCCATACCCAATGGATCTCCTTGTCTAACGCAAGGATTGGACGGGCTTGTGATGCAGCCCTCAAAATTTGATAAAAATTGCATATTGAAGACAGCCGCTACAGCCCTCCAAACGATTTGCACCATTCCCATGGTCCTCTGCATCCCTGTGTTTGAGATAGTTTGCCACTCGTCCAAAGGATTTTCCATCTTGACTCGTAAAAACCATCTTGGCAAACTTGTATATCATTATAAGATATTATAAGTGGGAAGTTCCACTGGCGGCTCCAATTTCTGACGGGTGGAATTTCCCTGAGTTTCACGATTACAACATTTCAGATACTTTGGGTTTGCTTGAGGTGGCCCCCCCCAAAAAAAAAAATGTTCCCAGCAGATTCCCGAAACGGTGGGTTAACAAATCAAAAATGAACAATCATCTTCAGCAAATCCAGAATACAGATCCAATGCCAGATTCCCTGGCTATAACCAACACTCCACCCAGGCACCTTCGATGTTTAAACCATGGTGAAAATTGAAATAGCTATGCCTCGGTTCACAGCCCATGATGACCATCTCCCAACGGGTTGATCTAATCCAACCTTTGACCATGGCACATGTGGAAGTACCCCAACAAAAATGGGTTCAACAAGAAACAGACCTGCTGGTTGTAGCAGTCATAAATTCCGACCCATACGTCTGTCCGAGGCAAATAGGATAGGTGTTTGACATCGCAATCTCCCACAAGATCCATAAGACACGAATACAAAGGAGATCTTGACCTTCAAACATCCATTGCTGGTGATTCTGGATGGGGGAAATGACACAAAAGCTAAAACCTCGGTGAACTGATCTTGGTCAACCTTAGCCCAACAAATCCAGTTTCAGGATGTTTCAGCCTGATTTTGGCAAACCATCATCTCAAACATGTGAATCGTTGGGATTCAGTTCAACAGCACCACTGATAAGCGCTCAGTGGTAGTGGCTTGCGATCTCATGATCACAAAAAGCTTGGGTGAGTGAAATGCCCATGACTCAACATTCTACATCCAACCATGGCCAAGCCGCATGTTACCAGATATGTTACCCATGTTTGTTGTTTTTGCCAAATTGTTACTTCATTTAAGGGGAAAACGCATGAATAATCATCCTAAATTGAAGAATTGAAGATTCATCCCGTTCCCCGTTCCCTAATATTCATTAATATTAAATACTTCCGGGAAAAAACAATCGCTTAAAAAAAAAAATCAGGGGGATTCAGGGGGAAGGTCAATCATTGATATTGGGATTGGGTTTGTCTGCAACAAAAAAAAAAAAACATCCAAAATCTTCTGGTGAATCATCATGGGGGTGAAATCTTGGATTGCCAAATGGTTAACCGTAATTGGCTATATTTCCCCCATGAATCATTAATGATGAGGAAGCATGGGCATCATTTCGTTAAAAATGGTCCTTATTTACACATGGTGAATGGCCCCATTTTCAGCACGCCGAGCTGCAACAAATGCTTGGCTGCCAGTGTCTGAAGCCGCTCCCCTCGGTTTCCGCCGCTGTACTTCGGCAAGGCTTCGAAGCTTGGGGCCATCCATGCCTGGAAGGTGGGACAGGATTTTCTACTTAGATGGGCCATTGGATTAAATATTATAAATGATTAGAAATGGGTTGTGATCCATGATTTAGCCATGTATAATCCAGTGACTCACCAGTTAACCAATCACAGGGCCCATCAAAGTACTTGTCACAAACTAAAAATCAATGGATTGGTTGGAAAAATCCTCACAGGAGAAAAAGGTTGTACAATCAATGCTTAAAGGGTTGTCCTGTAATTTGTATCTTCAACCAATCCATTCCTGACCCTATCGATGCAAGTGCTTCCTCAGACTTGGTTTGCCCCAAATTCATAGCCCAAGCACTGCCGAAGGTACAACTGCATCCATTAGGTGATGTTGCCATTGCTGTTTGATGATGATTTATTCTGATTTGTCATCAAAATCAGTGTGTTAGGCCATGATCAACGATTTATCTATGTTTTCAATTGTTTTCACTTGTTTTGACTAGTTGTTTTGAACATCTCATATCATTTGATTCATTTGATGATGTTTTAAACGTTGATTTCTTTGATGATTTCGCAAATCCTTAGATCACCAATGATAGCTGCCGCCCATCCCAAAAACACCTGAATGGACTCCAAGGAATGGCTTACATCATTCCGCCTAGACGCTCGACAGCTGATGGTGATGGTTTTCCGTGGCAAGGGATTGGTTGATGGGAAAATATGAGAAAATCTTGACCGGAAACCATGGTTCTTAGCATTAAAATCCCTTAAACTAATATAATCAGTGGCAATGAATCAAAGATGATGCCGTTGAATCTTGCTGCAGGAAACAGGGTTTCAAATCACCTTCAGGCACCGAAGCACCAACCGCTGAGTGGAGCATCACAGGGCACCGTCCCAACATTGCTCTCTGGGAGAATTGTGTGGAACAGAGACTGGGAATTGAAATGATAGCCAGTTTTTTGCCAGTGGCCATGGGGAAATTTTAGTATTTCGAAAATGAAACGGCCTCGATCTGTTGTGGATCCTGTTGATGGCTGAAAAAACATAAGCATAACATCAGAAGAAAAAACAACTTCTGAGCCAAACCATCAACAAATGCAACAAGTAAAAACATATGCAGCATAATGCCGTTTCCTGCAACAAACTCACGATCAAAAAAACCCTTCGCCAGGCTTCAGCCAGGATTCATGTTTTGTTTTGGGCATCGCTGACCATTAAATTTTCCTACAACCAAAAAATCCATGGCTACCAAATGATTGCAGTATTCTTATTTAAGCATCATCATTAAAGTCGTGTTTTGAAAATGAAGCATCCGGAAAATCGTCCATCATAAAATAATCATCAACCATTGTAGAACCATCATCAACCAAGGTTTGCCAGTCCGATTTTCTCAGATTTTTCAAGGCACCCCAAGTTCTCGTGAAGCTGATCGAGCTGCTCTTGCAAGGCATTGGAGTCCTCCCGCAAGGGATTTTCGGAGCAAAGGTTGCGTAAGTTACTCAAAAAAATGGATTCTACCAGTGGTTGAGAAAATCATTTCATATTTCATAATATGTTCCCACAAGCCGTGCATGTGTATATATATATATTGCATTCACAATTACATATGATAAAACAAACAAGTATATACTGTATATTGTAAAATTATGTATGATAATTTTGATAATTCATGAACATTCTATATGCATGTATTGCTATACATTGGGCCCATTTGAGAAGATTCCCCAATCAATTGGTAATTTGACCCACAACTTTTGGGAAATCATCCAGTGCTAACGATGCTTCAATGGATTGGGGAACATCTACACGGCTTTGACCACCAACAAAAGGTTGTTCCGTTGTGTTCATTATTATTTCAGATCATCATGACAATTCATCAGTTGACTGACCAAACTTAATGCTACATACTCATAATTACCATCCAAATTGTTATTGATTTAAGGGTATCAACTAACACTACGTTTGTGAACCAACAGAAATGGTGCAATTCACCATGCCAAAAATGGGGGATTGAAGGTGTAGAAATGTAGCACAAAGCTCAAATGCTGACTCGATGAAAAGATTGGCCGCCATAAATGATCCATACACTATGTAAACCATCCCTTATCTGCCTTATCTTGACCTTCGCCAGTGAGGACGTTAAAATTGATCATAGTTCAGCCAACCGAATGGATTTTCTTTCCTATTGTAGGGTACGGGCCAATACCCCCCTGCCCAGACCCCCACCTCGCAATAAAAAATCGAGCCACACTTATTCAATCAGTAAAATCAGTCTTAGATGATGATGATCATGGGAAAAAACATGTCATACCCTCTGGTAAACTAACATAGCTATTGAAAATGGCCATTTATAGTGGATTTTCCCATTGAAAATGGTGATTTTCCATGCAACAGTTTACCAAAGGGTACTTCCGAATCATTCCATGCTGACTCATGGTCGAGGCCGCAAGTCAGCTCCTCTGGGCCGAACTTTGGAGCTGTCCAGGCAAGCGCCAGCAGGCAAACGATACCACAAACGACATTTTTGATGGACCATACCTCGGGCGCAACATCAGCATCCCTAAAAACAGCTAGTCATGCCAGACTCCCATGTAAAAGTTGCAAAACATATGTCATATCAATTCCCAGCTATGTCTATCTATGTGTATCAATTAGCTGATTTGCCGGATTTTTTGTAAATTCAAACTTTTTCCAACTATTTCAAGTGATTTGATAGCCTGAGGATTATGACTTGACAGTACATGACTGGGGCAAAGGGTCAAACCCTTGTTCTTCACATCTTGTCTCTAGCCGACCTGGCCCATGCATGCCTATGCCATATCGCCTTTATTCCTCAAAAACCTAGCAGCTGAAATCCATTCTATGTCATTTTGACACCTCAAACACCCAAACCACACAAGACATCTACCCAAAAAAGGCTATGTAAAACTGGGCTCGCTACCTCCCCATCTAAGTAGAGCTATGAACCCTGCAAGGCTCCAAAAGGCTCCAACGATATCCATAAAACATCCACCATCAGAAATGATTTTATACGTGTTTTGTACAAGCTTGTGAAAACCATCGTCTTCGAGACAAGCCAAGCTACCACCAGTAAGAATGCCATCGGAGTGGACACATACGGTGGCTGCGTTATATAAGCTGTCGAGCCAAGAAAAATGGATGAGAAAGGATGGCACTGTCAAATGGACAAGTGGGGACACTTTACATGAGAAAAAATGTCAAACACCTGCCCAAAGAATCATAACAAAAACAAAGACATTAGTAATTAACAATAATAACAGTTCACCACTCAAGCACGACGTTTCGTTTTGATTGCTCTCCCCTAGCAACCATCTCTCATTCATGCAACGCCGAAAACATGCGATGTTGTGTGAAACCTGTTGCTATATTAGCGAACATGCTGAGTATGATTGTTCTTGTTACCTGTATGGTGTCTTATCTATATTATATATATATACTATACAGTACTACAGTATAGATCACGTGCATGGTTTCCAAGTGATGGCAGGGACTGCCCTTCTTTGGAGATCACCAAAGAGGAAGATTATCCTTTCAACGCAGAATACTGTTTGATCCCTGTGAAAGGTCATGCAGTATACAGGCCGTTCCTTAATGATACAACAATTACATTAACATGCCTATGCACAGATATAAATATTGCACGCCTATGTCCACTAACTCTATGCATACACATATACATACAGGTGCAAACATGCAGTAAGTGGTAGTAGGTGCATGTATGTATATGTATATGACATGGTGCAAATACATATGCACACATAAACATATTATGTATTTTCCTGTAGCGATCCACCAGCCACAACAGGCTCATGTAGAGCAGTGTAGAATTGAAACTTCAGGGCATGGTCCACCGGTCAAGACTCGTGATGCTTCCACTATGATAGCGATCAAAGTCATTGCCAAGTGATGCAAGTGATGTAACCTCCAGGCCACCTGACCATGAATCCACCTACGAACCATGGTTCCTGTATGTTCCTACGATAGAATGAGGGTGAACCACCCTGAACTTGGCCCAGATTTGGAAAGCAAAAGTCACCGCATAGCCTTCTGAAAAATGTCGAGTAACAGCCTTATCCACAAGTGACATTCTACGGATTATACTATACCAGCCATCTTCTGTTAATGTGTTTGCTCCGAATGCCATCCCTTGCCCAAATCCCCAACACTTTGGGCCGCCACCCTTGCAATGGCTCGTCATTCTCAAAGACCTTGGGGGCCGGGAAGCAGCCCACACGGTCCAAGGGAGGACCATCAAACTGGTAGTGAATTCCCCAAAAGGAATTCCCAAACCCACCAGGTCAGGGACACTAGTTTACCCTCTGGCAATTTAACATAGCCATTGAAAATGGCCATTTGTACTTGATTTTCCCACTAATTTCCATAGCTATGTTAGTTTACCAGAGGGTATTTCTTTTTTGGAGGCAGATGAATCTGGATTGAGCCATTCATCAAATTCATGGTGCAGCCAGGTATGCAAATAAAACCCAGCCAAAATCACGAAGCTGACAAAAATCGACCAACAAACCTGAGCCTCTGAGCAATCTATGATCCCTTTGGAGCATCTTTCCTCTAATCAAAAATGGCTAGCTGCAGACTTCCCCAAGCGGCATTTTATATGTAATTATATGGGGGTTTCCTAGAATTGGGGTACCCAAATAGCTGGATGGTTTATTTCATGGAAAATCCGGATTGAAAATGGATGAGAACTGGGGGTACCCCTATGACTTAGGAAACTTCCATATGCTTAAATCTACGTGGATCTCCCTGCCTATGTTTGATGACCCTGGAGGGTCCCATCCCACTATGTCATCGTCATATCACCATTATTGTTGGTGAATCCCTCCTTCCTATTGCTAAAACCCCCCCAATTAATAAACATAGGTGGAATAGCACTTTCGTTGTTTTTTTTTGTTTGGTACCAATTGATCTTTTAATTGTGGTAATTGAGAATCAATAGGAGAACAGGATGGTGAGATAATGGTTTATACCCCTATTATATAATAAAAATGGATCACACCTGATGTTTCGTTTAACAGTCCCATCACAATTTCTATATGTTTTATAAGTGCAAAGCTCCGTTTGCCAATATTTGAAAATGATTTTAATTAGGGATTTGATTAATCTTGAAATCAACATCTTTATTTTCAGTATTAATGTTATAGGTTTGATTATTGGGGGAAGCTTCGACATCCAATGTTGGCAATATTTTGAAATTGTTTTAATTAGGGATGTGAATCACTTGAAATCAACATCTTTATTTTCAGTATTAATGTTATAGGTTTGATTATTAGGGGAAAGCTTCGACATCCAATGTTGGCAATATTTTGAAATGGTTTTAATTAGGGATTTTGATTAATCTTGAAATCAACATGTTTATTTTTATTCTTGACGTTTTAGTTTTGATTATTAGGGGAAAGCTTCGACATCCATTTTTTTGCAATATCTTAAAGTGGTTTTAATTAGGGAATTAATTTGTCTTGAAATCAAACATTTTATTTTTATTATACGGTTTTTGTTTTGATTATTTGGGGAAAGCTTCGAAATACAATTATTGGAAACGTTTTAAAGGGGTTTCAATAGGGGAACTAATTAATTTTGGAATCCAGTGTTTATTCTTTTATTAAGATTTTAGTTTTGATTATCAAGGGCACCCTAATGCAAAAAACTTCCCAATATAACAAAATATAATGAACATAGGTCACCGTGTTGAATATTTGGAGGGCGGGTGGGAGGTTTTAGTAACAGGGAGCAGATTCTTAGTTTGCTGGAGGCCATTTCTTAAACATGTCAAGCCTGCAGGAAGCCAAGGTCAACACGTCATCGCCATCCTCACCGTCATAGCCATAGGCACCGTAGGGGTCATCGTGGTCGCCGGCAGGCCCCGGGACTTGGGGTAGGCCATGCGAGGCACGGTAGACCTGGCATGCCAACTACTTGGAGGATCATAACACTTGGTAAGTGGTTAGTTAGGAACTCATAACCCTGGTTGGTAAGTCACCAAGGTGGATTGTCCCATTTACAAATGGATTATAACCCCAGCTACTGACCGCTTCCTAAGTGGCATGATCCTCCAAGCAGTAAGTGGTCAATCAGCTTTGCATAACCGGGGTAGAACCTACAGTACATAGGTAAAACAAATATGCATGGTTAGTATTTGTTAGTATCCACTTAGTAACTGTGGCCCGCACATCCAAGTGGTAAACCCAAAACTAGGTGTTCGGCGGTGTTCGGGAAATTTAAAAGAGTACATGAACAAAGTGAGTATGATATGTAAACTAGTTGGCCAATATGTTGACCATAAAATCTTTGTATAAAGTGGGGTAAATGGGGGGATGTTTTTGCATTGGATCTGCAACATTACACCCGTGGTTGAATGAGTGTTTGTAGTTTTGCTGGTTTAAAATCCCAGGATGCCCCAATGGATGTTTTCCAGGTTTCCACATTGTCAACCCCAGGCGCCAGCTACAGTGAGATTGACCTCACGTATTTTAGAAAAGTAAGGCAAGCAAGAGCCACCCATGAAGGATTTTTGCAACTTCACAGCAGAATCTGGAAGAACAGATTAAACAAATAATCTAGAATAATCTAGATCATGGCAGAGTATAGCAGCATAATTCACACATCCTATATTGATATTTCACGATGTTTGCCTTACCATTTTTGGATCTGTGCAGCTGTCACGTCCATCCCACGCCCGAGTCCCACCCAAGCTCGAGCGCTCCGCCGAACTCATTGGAAATCAGAAAATACAATCGTTGTCAACTCCAGAAATGAGATTCGTGTAATTACATGGATAAACTTTAATAGTTCAACATCCTGACATGTTCGGATCTTTTTTTTCTCAATAGCTACCCCAATCCGATTCCCATCATTTCTCCATGCCCAAGCCTCCAAGCTTGGGGGATTCACCAAGGGCATCCTGCACAAAGAAGAACAATCGGTGGGAATGTGGGGGAACACATTTGGTGATTGCAATCCAACTGGGGGTGTCTGAGAATCAAGTAATTTCATGGAATTGTGTTGCCTTGTCATGATTTTCCCTACTAAATGGCCATTTGAGGGGTATGGCCGGTATGGCATGGTCCATGTTCAGCCCAGATGTTCAGTTTGACCATCTGCAATTTTGATCTGATGCTTCTGGATATCAAAATTGCATGGACAATAAGGAAGAGCCCTCGCGTAGATCCCATGCATCAATACGCTTAGTACGTTGAAGTTGAAATTATCCGGAGATGAAAATCCAACTTTCTGACACTCTTGTTGCCTGATGTTTAGCTTTAGCACCCCCATCAACATTTCTGGTGACATTTGAGTTTCTCTTTCTCCAGTGCTCTATCCTGTGATTGGTCGTTACGCTCGTCAACGACCGGTCAATTCTGGCCTCCCTCGGGAAGGAATATGGGTTCGTCCATTAAAGGTACCCCCCCATTCAGGCAATGTCCATGTGGCAAGTGATGATCCATCAATGCATCATCAAATATCATCAATTGGGGTACCAAATTTCAGATAAAGACCCATCTTTTCATAGATCTGAAGTAGTAAAGCACATATCCAAAGCAGCCACCCGGTCGCCTCGATTTCTTTGCTGGCCCATTTGCAAATGGCAAGGGGGGCACCTGGAAAAGCAGGTGATCATGGTACTGGTACACCTGCTCCAAACAAAGCCACAGAGCTATCTACCCTCTGGTACCTAGCTTAACAATGTTTAATATGGCTAGCGGCTAGCTGGAAAATCCAACCTTTAGAAATAGATGGACACAGATGAAAATAGGAGATAATCCTCGAACTAAATGGATGATTCTCCGTTGTTAGGTTGAATCACTGGAGGGTAGGTTGTGCGAAAATGGATATTCAAAAAAACATGACAATGATTAATGAACACTAAACTCGAACCATTCATGTAGGCGAATCGCCCTTGAAAATAATCAGGAGTCCCACCAAACAAGTGGACTTGGGGAAGATAAACAAAATCGTCATGATCTAATGAGGTATCTTGTGATTCATGATTTAGCAGTACAACCGATGTCCAGAATTTCCTACATCGAAAACCAACACTGCGCCACCATGCAACTCAGCTGATGTGCTTTTTTTTTTATCTTTTTTTGCGCTGAATCTTTAGAATGTTTACATCTGCTTGGCTGGTTGAAGGATGTTAGATCCTCGATTTGTTTTCATTTGTTTCGGTCAACTCCCCCAGCCCTACTATCCCCACTATCGCCCTTCCCCACCGCTCCCCCGCATTCTCCTGAGGCTTGGCACCGGCTCGTCATCCTCGCAAAGGATGTTGCAGGAGCCCATGGATGTCAGTCCGGGTCGCCGCCGTGGTGCCGGAGAGGCTGCCTCGTCATCAAATGTTGCCGTCGCCTGCGGGCTTGGGAACTTGGGAGTTGAGTTAGTTGGATTTATTTGGTGTTGTATGATGTATGATCTTAATTACATGGTTTTACATGGCCTGCTAGGATTGCTCTACATAGTATAACGTTGAAATATTTTGAAATATGTTGTTGGGATTTGGGTGGCTTTTGTTCGGTGACCTTTGTTGGGTTACCTTACCGCACATCTTTGTGAGGCTCCTTGGCGGTTTTGCCTCCTCTTTCTATCTATGAGCCGAGCTTCATCACACTTATCTCGGTCAGAATTGATCTCTATCCAACCTATATCGAACCTATCTCTGCCGCAACTCATCTCTGTGAAAGCCAATCTCTGTCATAACCTACTAGTATCTCTATCAAGCTTAAACCTGTCATAATTCTGTGCCACATTTTGCGAGACAACCGCGGCACTTGCTGACTCTGTGGTGCATTTGGCGTGGCAAGGGTGACCTGGTGGCTCTGTGTTGCCACATCATGTGGCTGGGCTCCGAATTGCCAGGATGTTCCTTCAATGTTCAAAAAGCTCTTCAACATCGATCAAAGAACCATCCCTCTGATAGTAATAACTATAGTGACCCTTCCCTATATGAGACCCAAGCATTAACAAATCCCCGAATTAAAGCTCATCCCACAAATATTAAATAGCCCCCATGCGGCCCTCAGAATGAATAGATCCAACACTAAACTAGGGTTTCGTTTTGGGGAGTATTTTATATTCAGTGGAATGGATTACTGAACCGGGGGGTCATGGGTGTTTATTGTTTAAAGTGCTGAGTTCCTCCACTGCGAGGTGTTTCATCATGTTTCATCTGGAGGCTTTGATGACAAGAAGTGAGTCATCTAGCGAGGTTTGTCTGAACATAAGGTGCTCTTAAAATCCTGGGCATATCGCGCGGCAACTGCCAGAAAGATAGAAAAGTAAAGAAAAGTTAATTCTATGTTGCTATTTTTGTAGGGTTCTAACAGTTGTACTTTTCTATCCTTTTGGGGGTGCATCGCCGTCTCTCTCCATCGCCATCTCCGTTGGGAGTTCAACAGAAGCGGAAGGCTTTCGCAAGTGGCCCAGCTCAGCGACAACCGTTGATGTGTCCCCGTTTCGTGGGATTCGCCCATCTATAAACGGCTCACAGTATAACATAGTATAACATCTTATAGCATGTTGTAACTATGCTTACCAACCAATTAGGTGGGATGATCAGATGATCCATGATAATTCTCCAATCCCAAAGGGGCCTCGGGGCAGTCGAACTGTGCCGCGGGGACTTTGGAAGCTGTGGGCCTTGGAGTTGCTAAGAGGGACACAATTTAACCCCCTTCCAGCCTCCAACCCACGCTGTAACAAACATGAAACAAATATAGCAAACCACAACTATGAGCCTCATATTTATTGTAGCATCCTTTGGTAAGCTTGTCCAGCATTGGGAAACGCACCACTTGCAAATGCTTTTCGAATGTACCCCCTGGTAAACTAACATAACTATGGAAAATCACAATTTTTAATGGGAAAATCAACTATAAATGGCCATTTTCAATAGCTATGTTTTTTCACCAGAGGGTAACCTGAGGATGTTCCACTGCCAGCTGCCGATATCTTGGCCACAGACCCATGCGGCATGCGAGAGTCTGCCGTGAAGAACGGCGCAGGAGGATCGCTTGGCCCAGAGGATAGGGAAGCCTCGTTTGAATGAAGCCCGGAGCCGGTGTTTTTGTCAGCAAAATGGTATCGTAGGGCATCTGTGCTGCCAACAAGAATGGGGATATACCATGGTCATCCATGGTCATCACAAGTTATCCCTATCTGGGCAACCTTCTGATCACTGGAAAAGGGACCAATATTCTGGGGATGATATTCCTCACTATAAGCAATCATGGTGAGGTGGTTGCGAGGTGGCTATACTTTGCCCCTTGTTCCAGCGGCAACTGCACGCAGTTTGACGAGTCTTGTCCAGGTCAATGTTTGGTACCCAAACAAGAATGGTTTGTGTTGGTTTGACATTTCAAAAATGCGGAGATCCACAGGTAATTATGGTGCCTACACTTCGTTATCAAGGTTGGCATTTCTATTTCCAAACACTTAGCCCGACCCTGTTCCAGGTAGACACCCAACCTGATGGCCCATATTCAGCTCGTAGCCCGGCATCACCTGCAAGCCATGGCAAAATGTGTCCAGTGTTCACCATGCGGAGGATAAATGATAAACCATGTTTGTCACACACTTTTGGAAGCAGTTCCCCTCTGGTACTTCAACATAGCCATGGAGAATATATAATCAATAGACGGTTGAGCAAGTTTAGCTTTATATTTCTATCATTTTCTCTCTCTAGCGCCATCACGGGAGATCAGCAGTCAAGCTGAAGGCAAGTTTAGCTATGAAACATTGCCATTTTATATCATTTTATGCCATGTTCATCTTCCATGGCTATGTTCGACTTAGGGTAGCCAGGTAGCCTGACTCTTCATCCTCCACAGCCGTGACTTCAAGCGGCCCCAGGGAACCAGCCCATCCCAGCTCTATAGGTTCCGCACCTGCTCCCTACCGGGATGATATGCCAACCTCAAGGCTGGGCATCTGCTCATCACCCATTCTTTGGACTTCCATGTGACCATACATAGGTCACCAAAAAGCACCACAAAGATGGGCCGGAAGCCTACGGCAGCTACGCAAACGTAACATCTTTGCAGTTTTGGAATCCTACCCAATGACTCTTTAGAACCAATCGATAGGTGCATGATTGTTTCCTTCTGGTCCCTGATTCCTTGACAACTGACAGCAAACACCAAGGCAAATACCCTGGCTGCACCATCGGCTGCATGATCGGCTGTCCAGGTTGCCCCCGATGTTGATCCATGAATGGAACCTGCTCGGTGTGGTAGCGCTGGGAATGGAGTGCTCGGATTAAGAATTGGTTCCAAAAGGGGCACAACCTCATGTGTAAATTGTCCAGTCCCTCATTTGAGCTCTCTGCAAGGCCAATCTTGGATATCCAGAAGGATATAGTTTTATAATGTTTTATATAATTATTCACTCTTGCCATCGCGTTTTGGATGATGATTCTTTTCTATCTTTCTATCTTTCTGGGGTTGCGAAAGATGCCCACATTTTCACAGCCCAGGCTTTCCAACTTCGACGAGCGCTGAGTCAGGGGCCGGAAGGTCACTAGGCTGCGACGCACGGGCAGAGAGCAAGGAGGCCTTGACGGTGAGCTGATGACCCCTTCAACCCTTACAGCCTCGAAATTTGACATGGAACATCTTAGGGTTCAATTTTTGCCCAGTATCCACTGTTCAGTTGGAACATTCTCTGTTAATGGAGATCATCACGTCCGACGTTGAATGGTGTCACCAGCAAGCCTTGTTCTTGACTTGGATCTCTATGATATCATGTTCGGTGCCCGTATCATGAAGGAATTTCATATTGGGATCCCCGTTCAGGTTGGGCCCGAGGGGTTGGGACCCCCATTCTGTAAGTACAGAACGGTTTCCCCAACGTGCATTCCGTACAAAATGGCAGAACCCANATCCCCGTTCAGGTTGGGCCCGAGGGGTTGGGACCCCCATTCTGTAAGTACAGAACGGTTTCCCCAACGTGCATTCCGTACAAAATGGCAGAACCCAACGTTCACACACGGAAGATTT